>AYEL01087564.1:0-78808 GCA_000484575.1 Olivierus martensii | reverse complement strand
AATGTTACATATTACATTAGTCTTTATTTCTCTAACAAATATGCATAAATATTTTATATTTTATTTAATAACTAAACATTGTTAGTCATAAGGGGGAAGAATTCTGTAAATTATATCCTTTAACGTATCAAATCTATACTCTACTCCTAAAGTGTGACATAATTTATGGATTTTCTCTAGCTAATAAACAAATAATACTTAAACTAGCACACAAATAAATAATATACATAGCATATAGAAAATTTCCATTTTATTGTCAATTCTATTCTTATGCTACATCATGATCATGACATAATTATGTATTTCAACCAAGCATTATAATAAATTATATGTAAAAATTTAAATATTGTCCACACATTCGCATAATAAATCAGTGTCCAGCATTTCCTGAATGGCCACGCCTGTTTCTAACATGGGCAAAATAATTAAATTCTTGGGTAAATTAAATAAAGAGCCAAGCACGTATTAAACAAGTGCTGGTTTTTTGCATGTGTGCATGGCCTTTTGTACTATGCCAATAGTCTCAAACTCAAATTGAGAGCGGGCCGAATGCACAGTACAAAAGGAAACTATATTTTATTATTAGTATATGTAATGTATATTATATATATATATATAATAATAAAATAGTGTATTTATCCTACTTCAAGTGCTTATTGTGATTTGTTGATTTAACTTACAGGTTGGGGGCCATCAAAAAGTAATGTATTATGCATTATCAAAAAGTAACTTGTGTAAAAAGGTTTAGATCACTACACCTTCGTTTTAAAAAAAATCGAAGTCAAATGTCATGATGCCGGATCGTAGATCGTCAAATGTCACAAAGCGGCGTAGCGGTTAAGGTGGTTTCCTGCAGAACTGAACATTGTGAGTTTGAGTCTTGCTTATGTCCTTTTTTTCAAGTGAATAAATTAAAATATTACTAGCAATAAAACTTCAGGTAAAATAATTTTTTTTTTTTTTTGTCGTACTTACATTTGAAAAATCACTCTTCAATTATTGTTTGATCTCTTTCTCGCTTTATCTCTCTCATTCTCTAATTGTCGTAATTCACTGTGCATCGGGTAATAACTGTCGTAAATTACTTGATTAATTGCAAAACATGTAGTATTCTACTACTATTCCTGCTCCGAAATTACTTCTACCACCCTCAAGTGAGCAGTGAGACTAATATTTATCTATATACTTATAAAACACAGATTATGGATGTATGTATGTTACTTTTTTATTTAAAATCTAAAAAAGATATTTAGGATTATGATATAGAATTTTGTTTGGTATCAGTATGGGAATGTCCCTACGTCGCCCTTTTTTTTTATTTGGCTCTCTTTTAGGGTCCTAGGGGGCCCAATTTTTATTTATTTTTTGACAATAAATATCAATAGATGGCGCTGTCAAAGTAAGGGGCAACAGATAACTTACCTGCATTACTATTTCTGGATTTTTACAGAATTATTTAGCCAATACAATTATTATTGATTATGATACAGGATAAAACTTGAAGTATAAAAGCACTACTTGCAAGGTAATAACAGTTTTATTACCTTGCAAGTAGTGCTTTTATACTTCAAGTTTTATACAATAGCAAGTGGTAGTATAGAATCTATGATACAGGATAGTATCAATTTGTGTTCAATCAGTATCTTTATATCATACCTTTTCATTGGATGTTTTATTTTAAAGGAAATTTTATGTTGAATTTGCAGTTAAGCCTGTTCTATTTCCATAATTATGATTCTGACATATCTCAAATGAAATTTATTTATATTTTATCACACAAAGAAATTATATAACTATTCATCATGATGTAAACTATTAGACCTGTATGTTTATCCAATATTATGTAATAATAATAAGTAATATTTAAAATCACACAAAAAGCAGTAATATATACAAATTTATTATTTGTTGTAATTTTAAATGAAATTAATCCATGTTGCATTATTTCAAACGTATTTTGAGTCTCTCCCCCTTCGAAATTTTTTGTAGTGCTATGCGTGATTATTATAACATTTTTCTCCAAGCTGATCGGAGAAACAATTTGGATTGACCAGACCTATTTTATAACAAATGTACAGTATTTCCATATGTTACATTAGTCTTTATTTCTCTAACGAATACACACAAATATTTTATATTTTTTTATAACTAAAACATTGTTAGTCATAATTTACAGAATTCTTCCCCCCTTATATCATTTAACGCCTCAAATCTATATTTATATTTTATTTAATAACTAAAACATTGTTAGTCATAATTTACAGAATTCTTCCCCCCTTTTATCATTTAACGCATTACAGCTAGTTTTATATAAACATGTAATCTTATGTCTTACAATTAGGTATTGTTGTCATCCTCTTCATTTGTCATCTAGCTATCGTAAATGTTTTGTTCGCATTGAAAATTTGTAAAAAAAAAGAAAGTTATAAAAGTAGCTGTGTGCAGATCGCAAAAGGAACTTTCGGAACAACCTAATATTACATCATATGTTACTTATCACCCGATGCACAGTGAATTATGGACAATTAGAGAGAGAGAATGAGCGAGATAAAGAGATTGAACAATAATTGAAGAATGATTTTTCAAATGTAAGTATGATCTAACATAGCCCTTGCAATTCTGTATGGCGAGTCAGATCTCTTATGTGACGTCACAAATCGTTGTAGCTGGCCCGGTAGGAAGTGTGTTCCAGATGGCCCTGGTTGATGATTTTACCTGTTTTATTGTTAGTAATATTTTAATTTATTCACTTGGGGAAAAAAGTACTAAGTGAGACTCAAACTCACAATATTCAGTTCTGCAGGAAACCATCTTAACTGTTACGCCACAGCTTTGGTTGAAATAACTGCAATTCTTTAGGTATATGAGTGGTGTGATCCAGCATCATGACATTTTGATTTTTTTAAAAACGAAGGCATAGTGACCTAAACCCTTTTACACAAGTTACTTTTTGATGGTCCCCAACCTGTATGTTAAAGCTGATCGAAATCGATTAGATGGAGGTTGTGGTCTCCCCTTGTAAGTCTTATTATATTGGAATGTAAAACCAAATTGCTTACACTACTTTCATTATTAAAAAGATTAAAGAAAGAATATACAGGTATCCTTCATTTTACAAACTTGTTTTAAAAACTACATTAATTTGTTTGTTTTTCAATTTGTGAAGATATGATTTCTTGATAAAAACAAAAATTAATTATATATGACTGTATCATACTTAATTTCAAATAATAATTATATATAATCTGTAAACTGTAATTCATATCTTAAATAAATTTTATATCAGGTATGTAAATGATTAAAAAAACATTGATTTTTATTTAGTCTGATTGTGTCAGATACATTTTCATATCAAATTTACTGATAGATATACTATTACTGACTGACTGAAAAAATTAAATTAAATTAATTGCTATATGTCAATGATGAATATTCTATATCTGTCATCACATTATTACATCTTTCAAAAACTAGATTATATTAATATTGTATATTATTTTAGATGAATACACTCTTTAATGTAGTTATGGAAAAATTTTCTATCCATGTATATCAGTGCTGGATCTAGGTTGAGGTGAATGAGGCAATCACCTAGGGCAAAAATTATGAGAGGTTACAAACTTTAAATGTGGGAAAAAGTTCAGAAAGTGAAGTTGATATTGTTAAAAAGAGAAAATGTTCTCATTTTTAATGAACAGCGATAAAGAAGATATAATTATTAAGTGAATGTTATATAGGCTGTATACTTTTTTCTTTCCTTTTGTTTGATGTATATTATTATTTTAGGGTCTTACGTATATATTTTTTCTTTCTTTATGTTTCGTGTTATTAATATTCTTAATAAAATTAAATTTCTTATGTGGAATTAAAGAAAATTCTTTATTTTTCATTGAGTTTGGAACGTATCTCTCCTTTTTGTATTGCTCTGAGTCTCATATAATACGGTTTACACAACACAGTTTTTCAGGAACCTATCTACTGTGTTATAGGAGGGATACCTGTATTTCGAATATTAAACAGAGAAAACAAGTAAAAATGAATAAATATACAGTATTTATTTTTATTAATTATAAATAAATTATAAAAACAATCGTGCATTATAGAAATAAAAAAAAATAAAAAATGGTTAATTAAAAATATATACTATTTTAATAGTTTTAAAGATTTTACTATAGTATAGTGCACAGAATATTTCGATTTTGAAAAGTATTCGTCTAGTTCAGGGATCGGCAAACTGCGGCTCGCAAGCCACATGTGGCTCTTTGGGTTCATACATGTGGCTCTGAAGTAAAATTGAAAATGAAAATAAAACTATCATTTATAAAATTTTTAAAGAATTTTCACATAATAGTGATTTCATTTGTTTTATGGGTCTCACAAAACTTCGTGGCACTAAGATGTGAGAAGCGTGACATCAGGGAAAGGAAAGGGAACATGGAGGGGATGGCTGAACACAATGAGGGCAATTTTTGCACATTGCAGGCATGGCACTGCCTACAATATGAAAAATTGCTCATATTGGTTTTAATCAGTGTGAGCAATAACCACTAAGACTCATTGTTTCTACAATATGAAAAAATTGCTGTCATTGGTTTTAATCAGTGTGAGCAATAAGCATTAAGACATGCTGATCATGCTCACACTGATTAAAACCAATGAGAGCAATTTTTTATATGCTTTTTGTGATTTTTTTCTTCATTTAATAAAGATATAATTAATATTATAAATTGTTATAATATTAATTCCTCAATTAAGTCAATATTTAAATTTTCCTTATTTGTAAAAATATATTTATGGCTTTTGAATAATTTTTAAATTGTTGTGAGAGGCAAATTTGGCTCTTCTGTCTCAAAAGTTTGCCAACCCCTGGTCTAGAAAGATATAATGGTGTATTTTTGTAATGGATAATATTTATCAACAGGAGAGAGAGAAACCAATACCAATTAAATTGATTAATTGATAAACAATTATTAATGATTTTGTCTTGTTGTAATTAAGAGAAATTAAATTATAGTTCATATTTAAACATTTAACACATTTACACATTTTAATATTTATTTATTTTTTATTATATTAAATAGAATTTATTTTTATTCCATTAAAATACTACCAAAAACTACATTTATTATAAATGTAGTTTTGGTTATAGGTTAACTGTTTGTTGCTTCGAAAAAATGAATAATGTTTTTATATGTTTCTCAGTGACTATGTATCTGATGTCATTACATTCCCAGTTCCAAAATATTACATATGTTTATGTATTAATGTGTGTGAAAGAAGAAGAGGATGCCATTTTCTAATGTTGTCTCAGGTAATAAAATATCTAGATCCAGCACTGATGTATATATTAATTCATGCATAGAAAATTGTGAAATTCTATTAGAAAATACTAAATCTATTTAATTTAATCCTTTAAGTGAATTATTTTTGTCTATTAGTTTTTAATAAAATAAATATTGTTATAAAATGTGTTAATATATTTTACACAGATGTAATTAATGTTTTAACAAAATGATTAAAATTTTTAACTTTTTTTCAAAAGCTAAATTCCAGAAAATATTATTTTTGTAAATAGTTTGAATAAAAACTTTTTAAGGTTTATAAATAAATATTTTTGTAAAAAATATTATAACTTTTAAATAAAAATAAAATCAGAATGATTTTTATGCTTATTGTCATAATAAATTTAAATTCAAAAATTTGACTTGGTATATGAAAAATTTAAAATTGATTGGCAGGAAAGATGCTAAATAGATAATAACTATCTTAAATTATTACACTATATTATGCATTATAGTTTTTATTTTAATATCTTTTGAATGTTTTAACATATCTGAGTATTGTCATTGACTTTCTAGGACCAAAAAAGTAATCAGAAATTTTTACAATGTAATTAACAGTATTTTAAATTTTCATTTTATAAATTTTGATCTAAAAAAGTTTTACTGATGCATATACTATTACTGACTGACTGAAAATATAAAAAATTAATTGCCATATGTCAGTGATGAATCTTCTATATCTGTCGTCAAATTATTACATCTTTCAAAAACTAGATTAAAGATATAAATATTATATATTATTTTAGATGAATACAATCCTTAATGTGGTTTTTAGAAAAGTTTTCTATCCATTTATATATTTATTCACGGATAGAAATTCTGTTAGAAAATGCTATATAAATAAATGCATTATATTTGTAAAATGAGGGATACTATATATAGTTCAGGAATAAAGGAACCCTTATATTTATGCTGAATCTATGCTTCAATATAATAATGTTTATATTTCATTAAAATTATTAAATTTATGATAATTTAATTTATATATATACACAGTTAGCTTTTATGTCATATATCTATATCTGTTATCTATCATATATATTCAGTCTGTGATTCTTATTACTGTAATGTATCAAAAATGAATTACTATATATTTCATTTATTTGATGAAATATATAAAAATATATTGGGTTGGCCCATAAGTTCTGGTGTTTTTTTAAGTTTAGATTTCCACAAAAATAAACAAGAAATGAACAATGAATCAGTCAATCAATGTATTCTCCGTTGTTGTTTACAACTTCTTCCCAACATTCAACAAGCTGTTCAATGCCTCGATAGTAGAAATCACATGGTTTCCATTTGAAGAAATTGTCCAGCCAAGCCTTCAGTTCCACGTCATTATTGAATGAAACGCCATGCAGTGCATTCGAGAGGGATCGAAACAGATGGAAATCCGAAGGCAGATGGCAAAGGGGATAGAGGGCTTACTCCGAGGTATTACCCATGGAAATTGAAAAGAAGTAAGAAGAGGTGAGAGGAAAGTAAAGGAAAGGATAAAGGGTTCAGGTTGAAGAAATGATCTGTCACTAGAGGAAGGTGAGATAGGGCACCAAGTCAGGAGAATATGGAGGATGTGGCAGCACTTCCCAGCCAAGCATTTGAATAGCTTCCTTAGTCATATTGGCAATGTGAGGGCAGGCATTGTCATGTTGCAGAAGAATGCCATGTTGCCGATCTCAGGTCGTTTTTGCTGGATAGCGTTGTTGAGTTGTTGCATTTGTTGGACATAAAGTTCCGCATTCACTGTTTGGTTCCGATCAAGCAATTCGTGGTGGATCATGCCTTCCCAGTCCCACCATATGCACAACGTCGTTTTGCTCGCGGTGTCGCCCGTTTGTCGGGGCTAAGCCATTCTTTGCGCTGCTTCATATTGACATACAGGCACCATTTTTTGTCGCTGGTAACAATTCGGGGCTAAGCCATTCTTTGCGCTGCTTCATATTGACATACAGGCACCATTTTTTGTCACTGGTAACAATTCAGTAAAGGAATTGCTGCTTGTGTTCATGAGTTGACTGATGACAGGCAAGCAAACCGGCGGAGATCGTGGCTTGTTGATTTTGTTGTTGTCGTTCAAAGCATGCGGAACCCATGCACCCAACTTTTGAACCTTTCCTATTGAGTGAAGATGACGCTCTAAGGTACTGTGGGAGCATTTCATTATCTCTGCCAATTCCCTCGTTGTTTGGCGTGAATCTTCGTGAATAAGCTGATTCAGTCACTCCTCATCGAACTGAGCAAGGCGTCCGGTTCGATGCATGTCTTTGAGGTCAAAATTGCCATCTTTGAATCGCTTAGGATGGTGCCTTTAGGTGCCTTTAGAGGCATTGCTTCTTCACCATACACTTCATAAATCTCTTGAGCAGCTTCTGTGGCTTTGGCACCTCGATTAAACGCAAAAAGCAGAAGGTGTCGAAAATTCTCTTTTTTGTCGACTTGACACTCCATTTTAATGACCTGAAAAGAACATAAAACGCATTGCCAAAACATTTTATCTTTTTACGCAAAATTTTCGCTTAAAAAACGCCAGGACTTATGGGACAACCCAATAATTGCAGTCATTAATTAAATTTTTAATCTCATTATTCAGTGATTACAGTAATATTGGATTAACAATTAAGAAAAGAGTGAAATTAAAAAAGCATTTTTATAATCATTAAAGAATTTCTCTGCACAACATTAAAGAAAATTATAATTTTGCTTTCTGTTGCAAAATATTAGATTGATTATCAATACTTGATATAAATTTTAATTATATTGCTAAACAAATATCTGACATATAGATTAATGAGAATTTACCTTTCAGATCATTAAAAGTTAGTCTTTGATAAATATTTTTTCTGATAATTTCTTTATTTCTAATATAATATTGAATTGCAAACAGACAATCAAAAATTTAAATATATAATAAATATTATGGTTTGAATAAAAATTTGTTTAAGTAAATAAAATGTTTTCATTTACAAAATCCACATAATTGTTATATTTTCCCTTCAAATTAAGTAGTATAGCACAATAGAGTGCAGTTATATTTTATAGACATAGAATATTCTAACCTTCAAATTTAACTTCAGCAATTATTAACAATAATATAGTTATGTAATAATAATCTAATTAGCTTAAAAAATTTAGAAATTATTTAAAGTTTGTATGGGTTTAAGCAATGCTATTATTCAGTCCATTTGTCCAAACATTTGTTAAAATTTTGTCAGGTTTGCCAAACCACTTGTTATGAAGTTAAGAATTTAATTATGGCTTTTCATTTTCTGTCAGTTAGCTAAATCTTTTACAGTGTAAGTGAAATGAAAACAATAATAAATTATTATAGGAGTCATTATTATAGATTCATTGAAAATCATATGTAATTATTTGAAAGTAGTCTATTCCAAAGGAAACCATGATTTCTTTCTCTCTCAACTTTATGCAAGCATGTTAAACAATGAAAATATGTACTAAAATAGCATTATAATAGTATCATGTATATTTTAAGTATTACTTTAAGATTAGAATAGATAATTTTCAAGTTTTCAGTTCAGTCTATTTTTTCTTTTCAAGAAAAAATAGACAAATATCTGACATATAGATTAATGAGAATTTACCTTTCAGATCATTAAAAGTTAGTCTTTGATAAATATTTTTTCTGATAATTTCTTTATTTCTAATATAATATTGAATTGCAAACAGACAATCAAAAATTTAAATATATAATAAATATTATGGTTTGAATAAAAATTTGTTTAAGTAAATAAAATGTTTTCATTTACAAAATCCACATAATTGTTATATTTTCCCTTCAAATTAAGTAGTATAGCACAATAGAGTGCAGTTATATTTTATAGACATAGAATATTCTAACCTTCAAATTTAACTTCAGCAATTATTAACAATAATATAGTTATGTAATAATAATCTAATTAGCTTAAAAAATTTAGAAATTATTTAAAGTTTGTATGGGTTTAAGCAATGCTATTATTCAGTCCATTTGTTAAAATTTTGTCAGGTTTGCCAAACCACTTGTTATGAAGTTAAGAATTTAATTATGGCTTTTCATTTTCTGTCAGTTAGCTAAATCTTTTACAGTGTAAGTGAAATGAAAACAATAATAAATTATTATAGGAGTCATTATTATAGATTCATTGAAAATCATATGTAATTATTTGAAAGTAGTCTATTCCAAAGGAAACCATGATTTCTTTCTCTCTCAACTTTATGCAAGCATGTTAAACAATGAAAATATGTACTAAAATAGCATTATAATAGTATCATGTATATTTTAAGTATTACTTTAAGATTAGAATAGATAATTTTCAAGTTTTCAGTTCAGTCTATTTTTTCTTTTCAAGAAAAAATAGACAAATATCTGACATATAGATTAATGAGAATTTACCTTTCAGATCATTAAAAGTTAGTCTTTGATAAATATTTTTTCTGATAATTTCTTTATTTCTAATATAATATTTTTTCTTTTCAAGAAAAAATAGACTGAACTGGTTGTTAGTTATTTTGAATGATAGCACTGATTTTAACAATGTAAAAAATTTGTTTGAAAATGACAGAAAATCTATTTGACATAATAATTTGTATTCTGTTATTAATTAATTTATATAGAAAAATCATCAGTTTTAGTTTTGACTTTATAATACTGTATTATTCCATGATTATACTTATTTAATTTCCATACAATTCAACTTTATCTAAAATATTATCTAAACCAAAGTTTCAGACTGATGTAAATGCAATCACTATTGTCCATCTAGCCCAGAGAGCTTTTTAATTCAGAATTTTTGTTAAAAAAAAAATTTTTTTAGACACAAAATTTAGGTTATGTAAAAAAAACTTTGGTCCCAATTATTTGTGTAAGTCAGAGGATACTTATATTTGTGTTTAATGAAATATGCATATAATATATTTTATGCATAATAAGTTAAAGTATATTTGCTTAAATTCTATTTAAAGTAATAATTTATTTAATTAACTCTATTTAAAAACTGATCATAAATTTTATATCATCTTTCTTTAAAAGTATAATTTATTAATATTGAAAAAATTTAATTGAAAATGTATCGATTCATTTATATGAGACAATGTAAAACTATTTATTTTATATTATAAATAGAATTTTAGAGCTATGATAAATAATGAGAGTCACTGTATATGTTATGGACAGTGATTAATATGGGCATTATTTATAATGTCCGGTTTTTATGAATAATGACAATAAAATCGGGCATTGTAATAAATTTCACATAGTTTATCATAATTTATCACATTGATAGTTCAATATGAATATTGATATCATATGGTCAGGAAAAGTGATGATATTTTTTCATCAGTATTAAAAGTGGTAGGTGTTAAAGGAGAGGAATGATTATTTCTCTCCTCTCCTATCACATTGATAGTTCAATATGAATATTGATATCATATGGTCAGGAAAAGTGATGATATTGTTTCATCAGTATTAAAAGTGGTAGGGGTTGGAGAGGAGAGAAATAATCATTCCTCTCCTTTAAGTTGATTTTTATGATTTTATCATAAGTTGACAGAATTTTATTAATAATACATTTTGTTAACATTAATTAAAACAATTAATAATACTTACCTTACAAAATTATTCTAGTTTGTGAAATTTTCTCAAATTATTTTGTTACAAGCATCATTGGTTACAAGCTTATATGCAAAGGAATTGCCAAAATAAACTTATTTTAATAATTATTCTTATTATTATGTAGTGTCTGTTGATTTATTAAAGATTTTTATGTAATTAACTGTGCGTGTGTGTGTGTGAGAATTTTATTAATAATACATTTTGTTAACATTAATTAAAACAATTAATAATACTTACCTTACAAAATTATTCTAGTTTGTGAAATTTTCTCAAATTATTTTGTTACAAGCATCATTGGTTACAAGCTTATATGCAAAGGAATTGCCAAAATAAACTTATTTTAATAATTATTCTTATTATTATGTAGTGTCTGTTGATTTATTAAAGATTTTTGTGTAATTAACTGTGTGTGCGTGTGCGTGCGTGCGCGTGTGTGTGTGTATGGAATAAAGCGTCGATTAACTGAGGTAATTGTTATCAGTGTGTCTGGATAATCAACACTATATTGTAATATGAATAAATTTTTTAAATTTATTACAATGCCCAATTTTGTTTGACATTATTCATAATACTTGGGCTTTATTGCCTGTATTAATCACTTTGTCCATAACATATATATAATTACTTAAAGCACTGAATTTTGAAATAATGTGCAGTTTGTTCAATTATCTAATTTAAACTTTTAATAATAATAATCAAGGTTTTTTTGATTAGTGTGGAAGGATTTATTTTAAGAATAAAAATTAATCTAACACATATTTGACAAATTAAAGCAATGAAATAGGCATGAAGATTTTTGAGTAATTATTATTATTATTCATAGAGCATAGTAATTTCTGTTGTTCTAACATTTATAAAAAAAAAACAATTTTTAAAAGTTTTAACTATATTCTGTTATGCATTATATTAATATGATTAATAATTTATCTTTTTATATATCAATATCAAGTTTGGTATATATTACAATGTTGCCATTTATATTATCCTTGCTATAATTCTAATTACTAGTATATTCTATTGTATATTGGAAATGCAATATATAGCAAGTCCCTGACTTACATGGATTAATTTATCCAAAAAATTTCAATATAAATCAAAAACTGCATAAGTTTAACAATGATTAAATTGATATACATGAATTGTGGTACAGTAGTAAATGGAATGGCCAAATAAAATTTATAAACATACTTTAAGCATAGATGAGGAAATTTAAGGTGGTGATTGATATTTTTGTAAAAATTAAATTGTTTAATGAATTTTTCATTAACATTTTATGGAAATTCAACAAAAATCAAAAAGCTTATACATCTGAATATATCTGAAACCATATAGATCAAAATGGCAGTATGCAATATATGTAATAAATGGCAATAGGCAATATGTAGAGTTGGACTTAGAACACTTAGTAATCAGCCAATGTTTGAGAAATAACATTGAAAAATAATTGTATATTTTTACTACAGACTTGGGCGAGTGAATATAATTTATACATTTTACTTTTACTTAGTTTTTTGTTTTTATTCTACATACAGTTTTTAAAAATATGTTGAATATTTTGAGTTTTGTTGTTCTAACCATTATATAGAGCAGCATTTCCCAAATTTTTTCTATGATGGAACATTTCACAAATTCTGAAATTTTTATGGAACACTTTGGTTATATTATAGTATAGCCAGATATTAATAATAAATTATGCAAAATTAATAATAAATTATGTTATGGAACACTTTGGTTATATTATAGTATAGCCAGATATTAATAATAAATTATGCAAAACAGACACTTATTATCAAATTGTAATTATGTAAAATAAAATAACAACTCCAGTTTCAACTTGGCACAGTATTTTAATTAAATCATGAGAGACATTAATTTTTATAATTTTTTACAGAATACTTATCGATCTTCTGCAGAACACTGGTGTTCCGTGGAACATAGTCTGGGAAATGCTGATATAGAGCATTATATCTATAAGAAATCATGGTCTAAGTTATGTCAGATTCAAATCATGACTAAAATTTATGAATGAATTTTCATTGCAAGTTGGGATTTCCTGAATTATTGAAATATTTGGATTATAATATACAGTTTTAATAATAGATTATAATAACTGATTGCAGATTATTTATTTAAAATTTTTATGTTTTAATGTATCATTTTCAGCTATTTAGTTTTTCTGAGGAAAAATGTAAATTTACTTTAAATGATTTTGTATAGATAGACCATGCTCCCCAATTTAATCTGTTTGTCCTTTGCATATTTGGCTCGATGGTCAGCCTGTTTCTGGGTGGCCTTTGATAAATTTTCACACACGAACTCGTACATTTTCCTCATTTGACACACCCTTTCTTCGGTGTAATTCTCTAAAGAAGAGTAGGACACGTTTTCAGTATGTAGCCAGATGTGATATGGTAGCCGGAGATCTCTACCATACAATAAGTACGCTGGTGTCTCTGCAGTGCCCTCATGTACAGCCGAATGATAAGCCAATAGTGCTAAGGATACCAAATCATCCCAATTGCTCTGGGAGTCGTTTACCAGATGGGAAAGTAAGTTTAATAACGTTCGATTAAATCTTTCCACAGCTCCGTCAGCTGATGGATGTGGTATTTAACTTTTTAATATGCAGCCACGCATAAAGTTCCTGCATAAGGCCTGATAAGAAGTTGGAGCCCTTATCCGTGAGAAGATATTCTGGTATTCCATATCGTGAAACAATATTTTCTAGCAAAACCTGTGCTAATGTGGCTGACTTCACGTCCAGTAAAGGGAAAGCTTCCGGAAATCTTGTGAAATAATCAATCACTACTAATAAATACTTATTTCCCTTTTCAGTAGTGGGCAACGGCCCCAAAATATCCATCGCAATTTTCTGCCATGGATACGAGGGTATCTCAGGCATTATTAAGTTTGCCTTGTGCACTGATTTAAAACCCTTTCGTTCTAAGCACGAAGGACATGACTCTACAAAGTTTTTAGCATCTCGGACCATGCTGAACCAAAAAAATGCCTCCCTGAGATGGTTTATACTTTTCAATAACGCAAAATGCGCACAGACAGACGCGTGGCATTCCCTTAGGATCTGTAACCTCAACACATCCGGAACCACCAGCTGTTCTTTTGGTTCGCGATAAACCTGTGAGGACGCCGGAGAATAATGGTAAAGTAGACCCTTTTCAATATAAAAGCCATCCGGAAAACGACACGAGGGTTCAGGTGATTTACCCTCTATCACTTCAATTAGGCTTCAACTTAGGGTCTGCCCTCTGTAATTGTTGTACTTTCTCCCTTCATGACAAGGGAGGAATGGTTGTGGCGACCACCGCTACGCCCCGCGACAATGCGTCTGCAGTCGAATGAAGTTTACCAGGGACATTGTCGATTTGGAAATCAAAATCTTGTAATTTAAGACTCCATCTAGTCAAACGGGCTGAAGGGCTACTATGCGACATCAAATATCTCAAAGGTGCGTGGTCGGAAAAAAATATCGTAAACCGCCTACCTAATAGGTACGGTCGGAAAAATTCTGGATTTGGAAATCAAAATCTTGTAATTTAAGACTCCATCTAGTCAAACGGGCTGAAGGGCTACTATGCGACATCAAATATCTCAAAGGTGCGTGGTCGGAAAAAAATATCGTAAACTGCCTACCTAATAGGTACGGTCGGAAAAATTCCGTTGCCCAAACCAGTGCCAACGCCTCTCTCTCCACGGTAGAGTAATTCTGCTCCGCTGGAGCTAATTTTTTGCTAATATAGGCGACGGGACATCTGCGTACCTCTTTCATTTGTTCCAGAACATCTCCATGGCAAAATTGCTAGCGTCAGTGGAAAGGTAAAACTGCTTTGTAAAGTCTGGGTATAATAATAACGGTTTTGAAGTAAGAATATGCTTAAGTTGATCGAATCAATCATTGGAATGGGATTGAGTATTGGAATCCCATTTAAATGTAGACTGTTTTTTTAGCATATCTGTAAGTGGACGTGTGATGGTCGCACAATTGGGAATAAACCTCCTATAGAAGTTCACCATTCCAAGAAATGACTGTACTTCCTTAATAGTAGAAGGTATCAGAAAATTAATTATAGCCTTAACATTATCGGGGTCCGGACGGACACCCGATTGATCCAACAAATAACCTACGTAGGTGACTGAAGAACGCAATAACTGGCATTTAGATGGCTTTAATCTTAGATTATATTGATGCAAACGCGAAAAAACTATCCTTAACCTATCCAGATGTTGTTCTAGAGTTTCCGATGCTATTAGAATATCATCCAGGTAACAAAATATTGCGGAATCTCTCAATCCTGACAGGACAAAGTCCATTAATCTTTCGAAAGTTGCGGGTGCGTTCCTTAAACCAAAAGGCATCCGGACGTATTCATACAGCCCCGAAGGGACTACGAACGCCGTCTTTGGAATGTCCTCCTCATCAATTGCAACCTGATGATAACCGGACATAAGATCTAAACATGAGTAGTAACGAGAGTTCGACAGAATATCCACTGTCTCTTCGATACAAGGCAGTGGATAGCTATCTGAGACAGTTAGTGCGTTCAGTTTACGATAATCAATGCACAGTCCGTAGGAACCTGACTTCTTTTTCACCAACACCACGGGAGAAACGACTGTCTCTTCGATACAAGGCAGTGGATAGCTATCTGAGACAGTTAGTGCGTTCAGTTTATGATAATCAATGCACAGTCGGTAGGAACCTGACTTCTTTTTCACCAACACCACGGGAGAAATGTATGGACTGATACTAGGCCGAATAATATCTGCCTGAAGCAGGTCCGATACCTGATTGTCTAATTCTGAACGCAGTGCCATCGGGACGCAGTACGGTCGAGAACGGATCGGTTTCTGATCTGTTAAAGTGATTTTATGTGCGATCAGATCAGTACAGCCCAAGTCTAAAGAATTCAAGAAAACATCTAAATGTTGCGAAAGTACATCCCAGAGCTTCATCTTTGTCGGGTGGTCTAGATGAGTGAGGTCAAAATCCTCAATTGTAATCGGCGCATGCCGTACTACCCCTCATTCCGCATTGGTTACACTAGCTATTATGCCAGTGGGAAGGAAGTCCACCCTGGCAAGCTTCCGTCCCTTGTCCAACCTCACCGGCTCAGAACTCACATTCAACATTCCTGCCATTACATAGCCCGACTCCCCAACTCTATGCACCATTCTAGCTAAGTGCACGTGAGCGGGCAAGTCAAATTCCCCAGGGCTCACTAACACACATGCGCCCGAAGGAGGCAGCGGTGTAATCCGTGCTTCCACCATTATTTCTGCTTGAGGTGGTAAATCCATAAGCGCACGGACTCCATTCTAGCTAAGTGCACGTGAGCGGGCAAGTCAAATTCCCCAGGGCTCACTAACACACAAGCGCCCGAAGGAAGCAGCGGTGTAATCCGTGCTTCCACCATTATTTCTGATTGAGGTGGTAAATCCATAAGCGCACGGACTTGTAAGATAGGTCGGGATACCCTAACAGCAGCACATGTAGCGACACAAGTCTCCCCGTCTGCCATTTTCAGTGTGACCCTTTGACGCATAAGTAGGTCGATTCCACATATAATATCATATGCGGAAGAGAAACTAGAAGTAACTACATATAACGGGTGTGCAAATACCCTGCCATCCATCTCTAATTCATAGAGAAAACATCCGAGAACAGATATCTGCTCTCCTGTAACAGTACTCAATGGCCTCCGGCAGAGACTGCGGCATCCTTGACAGGACAAATCTCCTTATTTGGGGAAGTAAACCCCCCAAGAATTGCCCAAGCAGGAAATTATCCTGCAACTTCATTAGCTCCAAAGATTCCGGTAAATCTGCCCGCTCTCCCGGCGGTGAAACAAAATCCAACCCTAACCATCTGATCCGGGTTGCATATTCTTGCACCATCTCTGAGGGGCCCTGTACACATGACAGGAACCTCTGCATTCTGACGCTTAATGGCACCTGCTCCTTGAAGCGCTTCAAAAGAATTCGTTTAAACGTATTAAAATTTTTTTCAAACCCCAATTCCGAGGAATCGTCGAGGAAAGCAAGTGCGGCGTCCTGAAACCGCGTCTTCGCTATCATGATTTCCTCAGCGTCATTCCACACAGCGATGGATGCCACTTCTTCAAACGTCCGAAAGAATTCTCGGACCGCTGGGCAGACGCCATCCCCTGAAAAGTAGGGAAGGAGAGATACGTAACCGGCAATTAAGGGTGACCGGTTCGAGGTCTCCGTGGAATTAGATATGGGAATCGGCTCATTGGTGTCCATTTTATTAAAATATCGCTAATTATCAGATGATAGGTCCTCAGAAAACTGCTTCTTTGACAAAGTGTTCACACAGTAAATATCACCCACCAAAGGATGAAAATCCTGGTCATGGCACAAAAATGTTACCGCTCTGTTTCTACCGAGAGTCTGGATAGATCTCGGGAGAGTTGAACGGTTTGGCAAATGGTCGTCTAGTGGATGTTTAATGCAAATAATCACCAGTAATTAATAATAACAAACAACATTTATTCTAGATACAGAAACTTACACAGGACCAGGTAGAGTGTGAACACAGGGACAAGATCTAAGATTATTTACATACGGTAAAGGACCAAATATATAATGCCTTAACAAGGACACCTGAGTGCGTCACCCGACCTTCTTCCCCAGAGAGTGGATAAAAGAAGTAATAATAATACTTAACTTCAAGAGCAGAACGGACTCTGAGAAGGCGGAGTGGAACAGACTCGGAGAACGTCGGAGTGGAGCAGAGAAGAGTGCTTCAAGGGAGTTGATGGGATACTTGTCAGACAGCGCAGAGAAACAGCCTAGCTGGAGATCGGAGATTGACGATGTCACCACAAGAGCAGGCAGAGGTGATCGGGCCCAGATGATCGACAGTGTTCTTTATTCTGGGCCTAATTTATATAGTTTTATGACCTCCGCCCATAGGGCCAACATTGGTGTATTCTTGGCCCAATCCGAAATATTTCTCCGTATGTGACGTCAGAGATGAGTCTTCTTTAACGTATAGTATCCGAATCCCCATCTCTGATGTAATAAGCGAGGGGGTCCCGTTTAGGGTCCCTCTGTCTCTCGGCTACTTTATTTGAATGACTTGCTCTTACGCATCTGCTCTCCAGGTGTTTTTTGTTTGTTTCCAACCCTTCCGCCAGACACTCGTTCTCACGGTGTCTGGCTACAACACATCCGCTCTCAGGATATATTCCTTTATTTCTAATCTTCCCTCCAGACAGTCGTTCCCACGGTGTCTTATTAACACTCGGATCTAAATGAGTTGCTCTTACACATCTGCTCTCAGGATGTTTTTTCTTTGTTACCAACCTTTGTTACGTATTAAATTACGTTTAATACGTAAATGTACGTATTACGTTACGTTTACATAAGTTACGTATTACTTACGTAATACGTATTTACGTACTACTTACATAATACGTATTTACGTACTTATACATATATATACTTATATGTAGTACGTAAATACGTCATACTTATGTAAGTAGTATGTATTACATAAGTATAAATCGAATCCGGTTTTACGTAACTTAAATTACATATACCTTACGTATACCTTACGTATACGTAATTTAACATAATAATATACGTATATAGGTTTGTATTACATAAGTATAAATCGAATCCGGTTTTACGTAACTTAAATTACATATACCTTACATATACATAATTTAACATAATAATATACGTATATAGGTATACATAACAATTTAATAATTTAACGTATATTATTATAATATTGTATATTATTACGTATATACGTATGTACAGTAGTAGATTAAAAAGCTAGATGAGGGGGTGCTAGTAGGGAATTTATTGTTTCCTCTGCAATTAATTTATTGTTTCCTCTGTAATTAATAATATACGTATATACGTATATTATTACGTATATACGTCCCTTACATATATTATTACGTATATACGTAAGGTATATACGTAATAACATAAGTATATACGTATATATACGTATATTATTACGTATATACGTAAGGTATTATGCTCTACAATAATTTTTTCTTGGTGTTGGGATTTTTTTTTCCGTCAGTGTATATACGTAAGGTATTATATATATATGTAATATACGTATTACATAATATATTATACGTATATTACTACGTTACATATATTATTACAACGTACATATATTAACAATTATAACGTATACGTAATAATTTATGTAAATCTAATTTAACATAAATTTGCGTTATTTATTTGTTTTAAACGTAATAATATTTACATTGTCTAAGATGTAATAAATTTTATTTAAATAAAAAATATTTAAAGAAAATATTTAAGCTTGCATTCATTAATTTTATTTTTAATTAGAATTATTCAGCAATTTTCTAATATTAATATATCAATATGTTTAAGAGCTATATGTCAGTAAAAGCTCTTCTATTGGCTGTGAACTAACGGAAGTGTGTAATCCTAAAACCCAGGTTACTATGTAAGATCAAATCCCACAAACTCACTGTTCAGAATAGCAATTTAGATGAAATGCGATTTCTGACTGCCGATTGTGAAACACGTTCTGTGAACTAACGGAAGTGTGTAATCCTAAAACCCAGGTTACTATGTAAGATCAAATCCCATAAACTCACTGTTCAGAATAGCAGTTTAGATGAAATGCGATTTCTGACTGCCGATTGTGAAACACGTCGATTCCTGACGTCACAAATCGAATCCGGTTTTACTCGATATTCAGAATAGAGCCCCTGGAATTCGGGTCGAATATAAGAGATCATATACACCTCTTTATCAAACATAATTGGAAGAAATCCAGAGTGACACCTTAAATATGTAATCTGACCACCCCTGGAATTCGGGTCGAATATAAGAGATCATATACACCTCTTTATCAAACATAATTGGAAGAAATCCAAACAGAGTGACACCTTAAATATGTAATCTGAAAAATAGATTGTTTACATTATCACCGATGGGAAGAACCTTGTCCTGCACAATAATAAACTAGATGTCAAATGAAATTAAGGTATTCAGTTATAATTGAATTGAGGAAATAATTGTAACCAGGATGGAAAGTTGATACCAAGAGATGTTTTACCCTGGGAAGGCGGTCAATTTATTTATCAAAAGAGGTCGAGAATTTGCTCTGAAATGGAGACACAATTCGGCAGTCGGTCGTCAAGCTCAAAGGAAGAGAGAAGTTGGTGCTCGCCCGTAGAAGTGTAAAAGAAGACTCGAACAGAACTGGTAACCTATTACCTGAGGATCGGTACTTAAAAACAAATTCATCGCCGATAGTTAATCTGAAACCATTGTCATAAAGAAAGGATAATAAGTAGCAGAAGACATCCGGATTAAATGAGACATTAATAAGAGAACAGTATCATTCTCAATTCGTAATAAACTGCAAGAGGAACTGAACCATACAACGAACGCCTCAATCTATAAAAGAAGAAGAAGAAACTAGATTAATTTCTGTTTGTATAATCAAAAAGGATTTATTCTTCACGTATATTCAGAGTTTATATATCATTATAAACTTTCTCTCTCTAATAAAGGAAGTTGTTTGTTGTTACAAACGTAGTCTCTGTGTCATCTAAGTCTCATTACCTATCTTTACTCACTCCACAAACCGCAGATAGGCCATAAGTCTGTTTTTATCATCTTGGAGCCTTACAATTGGTGTCAGGAGTGGGGTAGAAGTAGTTCAAACGAGGCTGAAAAAGGACGATAAAGTGGGAAAAGGAACTTGTCAAACTTTGAGATGGCTAATGAGACTCCAGACACGTCGACTCCTCATATAGAGACGACTTCCAGTAGATTATTTGCTTTTGTGGGAATGATACTCAACTTCTCAGGTGAATTGACTCAACACATGAAGGACTTATTCGATATGATAGATGAAATCGCGGGTCTAGCTTCATGGACAGATCGTCAATTCCTAGGTATCGCAAAATGTAAATTGACAGGCATTGTCAGAGAATATGCCTGGCGCAATTTTAAAATTAAAGATGTAAAAGATTATCCAACCTTTAAAGCACAAATGCTGCAAAGATTTGCTAAGATACCATATATTGTTTAACTCCAAAAATTTCACGCTTGCATGCAACAAAGGGACAAAGATGTAAGAGCATTTGCGGTTAGACTACAGTCACTTGCGGCTGAAACCACATAGATGTAGCAACCTCTAATGATCAAGAAAGATTAGTTGTCAAAAAATGTCAGAGAAAAGAGTTGGATGAGAAGTTATGTATTCAACTTTTAAATGGAATTAGCGATAAGATTAAGTGCAATGTCATGACCATGACCCAAAAACGTTTTAGGAAGTGCTATTAATAAGCCATGAGGAAACAATAGACCAAGTCATTGGTAAATCCCATCCTTATGTGGGCCGAATAGAGAAAATTGGTGACACAAATGTTATCTTAGACAAATCAGTCACAGCCAAACAAAATACTGGCAATATGGAAGGACTGCTATCA
The DNA here is from genome assembly GCA_000484575.1 of Olivierus martensii. NCBI lineage: Eukaryota > Metazoa > Arthropoda > Arachnida > Scorpiones > Buthidae > Olivierus > Olivierus martensii. The sequence continues at coordinate 57,374 of AYEL01087564.1, read as the reverse complement.
GCGATTAAAGAATTTGCAACAGACTTGACAGATTAGAATCTAGGCAGGGAAACACAACAAACTCACAATCTTCTCCCTCACAACCAAGAGTGCAGCCTAGGAATCGGGAAACATTGCATTGTGAACCTGCTTTGCTACAGCACTCTTACACTATAATGGGAGTTAGACAGACCGACTTCTACAAACTTCAAAACATAGCAATCCATCTCATAGGTGGTATAATCAATCTTGTTCTTATGCTCCTCAAAATTATAAGGAGAAAGGCAGGTGCTCAGTTCCACAGTTTCAGAAACTACTCATGATGCAGGCTACAGAATACTATCCATATTCACAGTCACTACAAAAATGTATTTCTGAGAGAAAACCTAGACACGCTATTCCACAGGATTTCTTGACAAGCTTATCACACAATAAGCGCAAGCAGTATTACAGTCAAAAGAAATCTAAAATATTTAATGGTGAACATAAACATAATCAGTCAGAAGGAAATAAGAAAAATCGTCGGAATTCTAAAAAGTGTAACATTATTCCTACGATAAGAATAAAGCAGTTTTGTACTAAACAAAAGAAAAAGAAGGTTACTAAACAAAAATTCAAGGGCTAAAATTTAATGAGGACTCTGAGCCTAGCTTACATTGTAAAGTCAATGGGCAAAATATCAGATTAACAATAGATACAGGTGCTAAAGTCACATTGCTCTCCCGTACTTTCATTGATAAACTCGGAAAGCCGATAGTTCCATCTAGAGGTTTAGAATCGGTGTTATTAAGCGTTATTGGATATGCAATTCGAATACTCAGAATGTCCAACTTCACTTTTCAAATCGGCCCATTGAAATTCAAACACACTTGCTATGTTGTCAATCCACAAGTAACCCTTCCTAGCAAAGGTATATTAGGACACGACATAATTTTGCAAAACATCACTTAATAATTTTGCTATACAATTCTAAAATAATTTTAGCCAACAACACACAGATAAACTTTAAGGGCAAAATATGCAACTGCAACCAAGCTGCAGTAAAAAGCTCTCTGCAGCCAAACACCACAGTTGGTAACAGAAATAAATCTAAGAAAAACCAACATGACACTTCGACGAAGTTACCTGCGAGTAAACAGCTTTTGCGCCACAATGATGGCGCAAAAGCTGTTAATGCATTAAAGGACAAATTTATGTCGCAACAAAACAGAATCACAACTTAATACAGAAACATTCCAAAGCCACAACTGACAAACAAAAAACGTTCCATAATGATAAAATAAAACAGCATAAATTTTCAGTTGATGAGAAAGTATTCGTAAATCAAATTTAGATGACCCCTGGGCTAAAATGAAAATTGTCTCCAATCTACACTGGTCCTTACCGAATCGTCAAGGAGACAAGTCCAGTGAATTATGTTGTGGAAGACATTAAGACAGAAAAACAAATTTTTTAGTCCACACTAATAGATTAAAACCTGACAATGAACTTCATAGGGATAGTAACCATAATTTTGATGATAATGACTGAAGATATGACAGACAATCACCCCCTGTAGGTCTGGGGAAGAAGAATAAGCCTACCATATAATCTGCCTGTTATAAGAAGCGACTAAAAGATATCATTCATAGAAAAATCTATCTCCTCTATAGATAAGAGGATAAGAATAGGCCTATTGTTAGCTGATAAGTGCGATAAGAGTCCGCTACACTAGCAGTTGTACAAAAAAGAGGTGCAAAAAACACAAACAGGTACGCAAAATAAAGAAAACATATATAAAATTTAAATACCAGACACAATCTTTAGACAGTAAGGCAATAAATAAGGAATTAATAAAATAAAAATAAAAATGAGATAAAATTGAAATAAATAATGAATTATATTTTAAGGCAAATTTGTAATAAATAAAAGTTAACAGAAAAGTAAGGGGTTAAGTCGCCCTTGTCTTAATAATCACGTAGTTGCTAGGAGCAATGACCTTGACACATACAATGTTCACCTCCACCAGGAAAGAGTATAGTATCATTTAGCAGCATTAACAAACTGCAGAAGAGAAGTGGGAAGTTGGTCACCAAAAGAAGTAGAAACAACACATTCCATCTCCATCCAGCACTATTGTTAATTCGGAAAAGATGATTATTGAAATAGAAATTGCATTCAGATTTCCTTATTAGTAAAAATAATTCGTTACACATTCAAAGGAGATTTCTTAATGGAATTATGTAATTTCCATTGAATATTAATATGTACAATTAAATTTTTAATTTTATATGCATATATCCATCTCACATTATAATTTTTCAATAAACATTTAAAGTTTTCTCTTCATTAGTGTAAAGTTTTTTTTTATCGCGTCCTGCCTATAAGGTCGGTTCGTGAATACGTGTTTATCACTTGTCAAGAGAGAGTTAAAAATATTTTTGGCAAAGGAGGATAAATCCAAAATTAATTATATTATGTAATTATAAATACTATAATAGTTTGTAATCTATAGAAAAAAAAATTATGTGTAGAGATACAATTATAAGAAAAAAAAAAGAATCTACACACATAGATCATTTTGGAAAGTGAGGGGTAATGTGGAGACCTGGAATTCAGGTCGAATATAAGAGATCACTTTATCAAACATAATTGGAAGAAATTCAAACAGAATGACAACTTAGATATGTAATCCGACCAATAGATTGTTTGCATTATCACCGACGGGAAGAACCTTGACCTGCACAATAATAAACTAGATGTCAAATGACATTAAGGTGTTCAGTTATAATTGAATTGAGGAAAAATAATTGCAACAGGATGGAAAGTTGATACCAAGAGATGTTTTACCCTGGGAAGACGATCAATTTATTTACCGAAAGAGTTCAAGAATTTGCCCTGAAATGGAGATGCAATTCGGCAGTTGGTCGCCAAGCTCCAAAGGAATAGAGAAGTTGGTGCTCACCCGTAGAAGTGTAAAAGAAGACTCGAACAGAACTGGTAACCTATTCCCTGAGGATCGGTACTTAAAAACAAATCCATCGCCGATAGTTAATCTGGAGTCCATCGTCATAAAGAAAGGATAATAAGTAGCAGAAGACATCCGGATTAAATGAGACATTAATAAGAGGACAGTGTCATCCTCAATTCGTTAACCGCAAGAGGAACTGAATCATACAATGAACACCTTAATCTATAAAAGAAGAAGAAACTAGATTTAATTTCTGTTTGTATAATCAAAAGGTTTTTATCCTCCACATATGTTCAGAGTTTATGTATTATTGTAAACTCTCTTTCTCTAATAAAGGAAGTTATTTGTTGTTACAAACGTAGTCTCTGTGTCATCTAAGTCTCATTACCTATCCTTACTCACTCCACAAACTGCAGGTAGGCCATAAGCCTGTTTTTATCGTCTTGGAGTCTTACATTGTAAACTCCCTCATTGGCATGTCCACCTTGTCAAGGTGAGGGAGCTTGCCTGTTCCAAGGATCTGAGAACTATGCTGGCAGTAGCTTTGCTACTGGTAGGATCTCCCATGCCGGACAGGTCGAAGGTAAGGGGCCAGACTAAGAGAGCGCCCTACCCAAACTAAGGTGTTAGGCATCATGCTGAGAATTGAGTGGCACTAGAGTAGTAAAAGATGCAGTGTCACTAATGATCCCTTCAGGGCATCATGCAAAACCCTGTTGTAGTCAGCCTTCCAGCCTTATTGGAGGATAACCGTGCAGCAAATTTTTGTGTTTCTTCCAGTCTGTTTTCAAATTTTTGAATTTTTGAATTTTGATGGATCAAAATTCAAAAATTTTAAAAACCAAAACTTTTTCTAAGGAGGCTGCTTTTCTACCCCATTGGGGGTGGTGGCCCTGGTACCTCATCTGAGGGTGCCGGGGTCACTGGTGTGCCTCAGGGTGGTGGGACAGTGGAGCAGTCTCCTGGTGTCATTTTTGCCTCTGGGAGTAAACCTAGTCTGCAAAGGATGCATTTGTCTGGAGCGGCTAGGCGAAAGCGGAGGAATGCTAAGAGGGAAGCTGCTGGCATCAGTGCATTTTTGCCTCTGGGAGTAAACCTAGTCTGCAAAGGATGCGTTTGTCTGGAGCGGCTAGGCGAAAGCGGAGGAACGCTAAGAGGGAAGCTGCTGGCATCAGTGGCTCTCAGTTATTGCATGGCACTTCCCAATTAGCTTCTTTGTCTGATTCTCCTGCTGGTACCCCTGGTGCTGGTAAGAGAACGAGATCTGTATTGTCTACCCCCTCTTCTGAGCAGGTTAGGCCTACTAAGCAGTTCCAGGGCTTTCAGCCCGGATCTTATTCGGAGGCTGTGGCTTCTCTTTGGTTAGCCATCATCAAGGAGGGTTATCCGGACTCCAAGATGGTGACTGCTGAGGTGGACCTCATCTTGGACAAGATCCTGAGTGGTATGGATGGAATCCCTTCTGGGGAGACCTTGCCACTCTTAAGGGTTATACTTTAGACAACAGTGCACTCATTTATATTTGTATAAATGAGTTCACCTGTCAGTGGCTTACCCGGCTTTTGGATGGGTGTACTCTTGGGCAGGGGATTCGTTTAAGGGTTATTCCTGCAAAGAACCTTCCCAAGCCTGTGAAGATGGCTTATTGTACTGCGGACACACGTACGCAGGATCTACACCAACTTTTTGCTCGACTCCAAGTATTCAACCCAGGGTTCAAGATTAAAAACTGGAGGGTCTTTGGTCGTAGTAGGGACGCTAAAGGACAGCATTTAATTCTGATAGTTGATCTTGCTTCGGCAAAGGCCATCAAGGTAGCCAATTTTAAGGCTTTTTCTGGGGTCAATCAAGGGACCTTTAAGGTATTTTTGGATCGTAATTCCAAGCTATTGGGAGACCAATAGCTTTGGTGATTGCTCCTGAAAAAGGTCGTGAACTGGTTGGGCTCACTGATAAGGATCGGGCTTCGGGGGGTGCCACTGGTCCTTCCGACGCCCAGTCAATGGAGGGGGGCATGGAACTTTGCCCACCTTAGGTACCTGTAATGTCATGGGCCTGAGGTTGATTCAGATCATACTCCAGCACTCTTGAGCTGCTTCCGCCCTTTTGGGTCCTTAAATTTATTGTAAGTTTATTATGTGTTTCAAGCAGTGTTAAATTTCTTTTAATTTTATTATTAGTTTTAGGTATTAACATAGCTATAAGTCTTTTATTAGCTTAAGATAAGTTTCCTCTTAACATATTTTCTAGTATACTACTAACATAGTTCTAGAATTCTAATAACATAGTACTTAATTTCTAATAACATAGTTCTAAGCTTATACCTAACATAGAATAGGTTATTATTACTCCTCTATACAGGGTTACTCTCACACACATCATCACATAGGTTGAGTTAGAACAGTTCTTTGCTTATTCTACTTTTTGCATTTAATTTTGGCCCATTATGGCTCCCTTAGTACTCTATTTGAGTGGAAAGGGCAATAAAAATTTAGCCACCAAGCTTACCATACAAAAGAAAAAAGAAAACTCCTACATTTTTCAATTAAGCATCCACTTAGCACTCTTACGCAGTTTTGGGATAAACAACTAATTTTATTCAAAAGTTCTGAAACTCCGCATTAACATTTTATAATGGAGTTGAGCCAGTAGGAACTGAGTGGAATTAAGAAGGACTTTCTTAGGACATGTAGTAAGAAAATTAAAGCAGAAGAAACATTGGTCTTTCTGAAGGAATGTAGATTAAACGGGGTGCTACCGATGTCTATTTTTAATATTAAATTGCCAGTCAAGTCTAGGAAGGTACTTTACAAAGCGAAACAAATCTGTTTAAGGGCAGCGATTACAGATGCTAGCAGAAATTTTCATAAGCTAAGTTTTTTTAGGTTGTATTCTTTGTGTGTTCTAAGATAGTTATGTTACAGTTTGTTATTTAGATTAATAATTGTAAAAGTGTGTACCTGAAGAGGGTGCGATACAGCACCGAAAATGTTAGTGCGAAGTTTCAGAACTTTTGAATAAAATTAGTTGTTTAACCCAAAACTGCGTAAGAGTGCTAAGTGGATGCTTAATTGAAAGATGTTAAAGGGTTTAGCAGTTTTTTGAATCCTACATTTTTTATTTTGCTAACACTGATACCGACACTGACCCCTCTGACAGTAAACACACACAAATGATTTTTTAGAACATATTTTTATTCAATATTTATTACTGAAAAAATTATTTATTCATCTGAAAAAGAAAATAATTATTTAATACATTTTTTAAATTTAAAACCAGTAAATTATGAGCAATGAGAAAGTTATTGCCAACACTGACTCCTTCTAAAACTGCCGACACAACACTGACTCCCCAGCCCTGACAATACATATACATATACATATACAGTAGGTCTCCAACTTGTGCAATTTTGAATTATGTGGTTTCAGAAATATGTAGATATAACTTATAAAACCAAAACAGCACATTTAGCAGTAGGTTATCAAACTATATACTTTAATTATATACAGAAACGTTTTCAGTATACTCGATACTATCATCAGTTGAATAACAGATTTTGAAAAGAACTATAAATAAATCGATATTATGTTTACAATATCGAGTATACTGAAAACATTTTTGGATATAATTAAAGTACATAGTTTGATAACCTACTGCTAAGTATTCTGTTTTGGTTTTTATAAGTTGTCATTTCGAAGATAAGCAGTTTTAGTAATTTTGAATTTTGTTATGCAGATATGTGTTACTTTATTTTTGTTGAATTTCCATAAAACAATGGTTCTCAACCTTTTTTCTGTTGAGGAACACATTTTAATGTTTTAAATTTTGGTGGCACATCTAAGTATTTTAAATAATAATTTAGATTTAAGAATGAATTTTTATTAACAAATTATTGTATTTATTCTTGTATATTATATTCAGATTGCAAAACATACTTGTACACGGGATCATTAAATGGCAGCCCTTATTAGGTTATAATGCCACCTGCGGATTTTGTAAGCGCCACTTGCAGATTTTGTATTTTTAGAGAAACTATAATTTTAATTTAATTTTTATTCCTTAATTTTTAAATTTTGAATAACAACAGAAAATTACATAAATACAATTCATTCTTAATTTTTCATGGCACACCTTCAAAGGTTTGGCAGTACACTAATGTGCTGCAGTACAGTAGTTGAGAACCACTGCTATAAAACTTGGTGAAAAATTTATTAAATAATTTACATTTTGCAAAAATGTCCTTTGTGGCTTTAAATTTTCTTATATATGCTTAAAGTATGCTTATAAATATCATTTGGTCATTCTGTTTGCTACTGATCTCAGTTGTGTATGTCAAATTTAAGCATTGTGGACTTGCATGGTTTTCAATTTAGGAAATTTTTTGAATGAATTAATTGCATAAGTCCTACTGTATAGACAGTTTAATCAAAATTATAGTTGAGTTATTAAATTATAGATGGAATTATCAATACAGGTACTCCTCACTTAACGACTAGATTTTGTTCTCATGACTCTGTTGTGGAAACGAATTGGTTGGAAGCGAAAAACTTGTTCCTATATTTAAAATATTGGAAACACAAATTCAAATTAAAATTTATATCTTAATTATGAACAAAGTACAGTATTTTTCTTCAGTTTTTTTCGAACTACGAGTGTGGGGAAATTACAAACAAAAGTCGTAAGCGATTAAAATAGTCTTAAGCTCGGACGTAAGTTTGAGCAGTCATTAAACAGGTAGGTCGTTAAGTGAGGAGTACCTGTATTCCAAATTTGTCAAATTACAGGTAGTCCTTGACTATTCTGACTTACAACAGCAGGGTTCAAAACCAAACCCTGCCATTGTAAGTCGGAACAGTTGAAAATCAGAAAGATCCAAAATTTATGGATTTCTCACTACTAATGTTTACTAAGACACTATACATTATCTTAATAAATGTAAAGAATACATAACTATAAGATCCAGACACAGAGAAGGATGCTTTTTATATAATCACACTATTTGGTCAAGGACTGTAATCCATTGAATTGCATTGATCAATCACAGAATTAACTGATTATATCACCGTCACAAATATGAGTTGAGGACTACCTGTATTAAATTTCAATATATAGTCAACTCTCTGTAACTCGAAGTTGAAGGGACCACAAAAAAAATTTGAGTTAGGGAAATTTCGAGATTATTTACAGCAGACAATCGTCGCTTGCATTCCGCCACGTTTTAAAAGTATATGACGTCATCTGTAAACTATAAAATGGTGCCAACATAAAAATGCAAGTTTTTGACTTGTGTCACTTTAGAAATACGTAACATAACATATTATGTTATGTTATGCCGTTTGCCGATGGATTTCCATAGGCTGCTTTAAAACTATTTTTTAAGACAGGACTATTTTCTTATGTTTTGAATAAACATCTCCGTATTTACAGCAGACAATCGTCGCTTGCATTCCGCCACAGTTTAAAAGTATATGACGTCATCTGTAAACAATGTGTTGTAGATAGGCAGAAACCTCGAGCAGAATGAAAAACTTGAGATGTGCTAATGTCAGTTTTCTGCCCTGTTTCTGCTTCGATATGCATAAATTTCTTTCTGCTTTTTCTGCAATTCTGCGCAGAAAAGTCTCGATGTGTTCCAGGCTTATAATTTCGCTTCTATGCAAGCAAAATTAATTCAACTTTAGTAGTGGACTATAAATTAATTCAACAAATGAAACAAATATATTGAAATAAAATATGTATAATGTATTTTTCTATTTTAGAAAAAACAACAGATTGAAATCTAGCTGCGTGTCGCTGAAGCGGTGGATTGTGGGATTGTTTCCATAGCAACGGCCGCTGTCGCTGGCCGTTACCGCTGAAAGTAGACAAGTGGAATACAGCCTTTACGCGGCGGTGGCATCCAAATCGGTCCACCGCGCGCCAGCGCCCACGCGACTCATTGACGGACCAGCCCTCACCTCTGACGACTTGGGACCCATCGGGTCGTCCCGACCATTACTCGAAGCGATAAACCTCTTAACCACCAAACTGCAAGCGTGCACAGACCGTATCCTACATTTGGAGGACATGTTCGCGACACTAATAGCGACATCCAACGCAGAACACGACTCGCGGAAACGCCAGGCGCAATCCACGTCGAACGACTCGGGCGAACAACTGGAGAAGACTTTGGGCCCTCCAACCTTACCACCGCCCAAACGCCACAAGAGAGGGAGAAAGGAGACTCGCAACGAGACGCAGCGAAATCAACCCCAGAATGGGACAGACAACAGAACCAGGGACTGGGTCTCCGAGATGTCCGAGGACATCGAATCGGATGAATCGCAGGGAGTAGGGAATGACCGTAACCAGTCGACAACGATACAGTCGCTACAAAGAACACCACGGCGAGAGACTGCGACAGACGCACACTCATCAGTGGCAGACACTGTCAAACTTAGCAAACGGCTTCCCAGACTAAACAGATCCTTCGATGGGTAGTTCCCCATTCCGCGTGTTTCAGTGGAATGCACGAGGCATCCGTGGCAATCGTTCCCAACTTATTCATTCAGAATGTACACAAGCGCGGACGTTATCCTTATTCAGGAAACGTGGCTTCACCCGGGAGTGAATTTGACCTTACCGGTTTTAACATTCTTCGCCGAGACCGACCGGGAGCACCCGGGGTGGCCTTCTTCGGCGGTAGCGAGCCAGTGGGCGGCGACTATCATTCCGACTCCGGACATGGACCCGGAAATCGAGCTCCTCAGGGTGGACCTCTTGCATAGGGAAACTCGCCTCTCCCTCATTAATATGTATGTCCCGCACGGCAGCGAGCGGGACATACATATTAAGCTAAGGAGCATTTAACCGACATTACAGCCACACTTCCGACACCGTTCCTCTTGGGGGGACTGGAACGTCCGGCATCCCTTGTGGGACAGATCTTCGCGACACCCTACCCACGCAAGCGCGTCGATTTATTCCTGGTTAATGGAAACCGACTGCGTAGTACTGAACTCAGGTTCCCCCACCCACTTTTGGGGTGCGGGCAATGCTTCTGCCATTGACATCACTATTTGCTCCCCAGATGTGGCAGGTGAGGCCACCTGGTGTCCTCTAACGGACTCCTTAGGCAGTAACCACATCCCCATTCTCACTGAGTTAAGAGTTCCAGGGCTATCCACGCAAGCTGAAGCTAGGACTAACAAAACTACTACACCACCAACTAGGTGGAAGTGACGAAGGCCATCGCGACTATCCTCGAACAGACTCGTTCTCCTCCTACCTACTCCGATTTCATGAACATCCTCAAGCATAGTAAACGATCACAAGGGCACTCCGTACCACCTCGCGCAGCGCTTGGTAGACCGCAACGTGCAGTCGCCTTCGCGCAGAAAAACGCCGCGCTTTCCGAATGGCGCGAAGGCTGGGTGACTCACAGTGGTGGAGGAATACCTCCGTATCTCCGCTAGCCTTAGAAGGGAGGTAAATAAAGCTCGCCGACAGTGGTGGGATAACTTCTGCCGCGCAGGAGCAGAGACCGGCTCCATTTACAGGATGTTTCGCCGCTTACGCGCTACCAAATATACAACGCCGGAGTCTTACGGAATTCTCAAGTCGATTTCTGGCCATCAGTTGACGGACCAAGTATCGCAAGCGTCCGAACTGAACATGTATTACGGGTGTGCGAGGCAGCAGGGGACATTCGCCCCCCTCCCAGCTAACCACAGGAACCACCCATGGGCACTAGACTTCGCCTTCACCCACACGAACTAAAGCAAGCTATAAAAGACTCCAAACAGAATACACCTGGCAGAGACGGGATCACCCTCCGTATGATCCAAGCACTGGATAATACGAGCAGAAGTCGGCTCTTAGGCCGGTAGCAAACTAGGCGATATCGGCGCAACCTGATCGGTGCCGACGCTCGAGTAGAGACCATTCGTCTGCACTTCATCGATACTTCGTCATTTTGCGTCATCAATGGAGGCGTGGCCGGCGACCGTAGGTTTATCTGTCTTGTTTGATATTTTCCACGACTAAATGCCAACGGTCATGCACAAATAAACGTTATCGCAAGTATGATAACATGGCGGTGTGGAGACCAAGAAAAATTTTCGGTTCAACACTTTTAGGTTCTGCCCACTTAATGCTATGGTTAATAAAAAGCTCTTATGTTATTAAATTCTATCGTGTTTTAAATCAAATACATTATAGAAATCTTAAGAAAAGTTATGATTTATAATTTTGATAATTTCGTTTAGATGAGCAAAGTTGGAGTTACAGCTATCGAACGAGTAGAATGTAATATGATAATATGGACAGTGAGCTACATCGGTGATCGAACCGGGGGAGATTCTCGCCCTTTTCAAGTTGGGTCGTCATGTCTTCCGCTCATCCGATGGGATTATTAGTAAGGGTTCTGGAAGGTTCGGGTATACTTTACTTTTCCGTCCTTCCAGCGGGCTGTCGCGATTTTCGCAGCGGTTGCGCCCGAGCTTTGGTGTCCTAAGGATTTCCCATTTTTGGGAGAACTTGATGTGAGAAAACCGTTGAGTTTTTGATCCTTTCGGGGACTGTCCGGTCGCTCAATAATGAGCACCAGTCTGTAGCAAATACACAGCTTCTTGTGTCTCTGAGACGGAGGCAATTCTCGGCCCATTAAAGGTCGCTTCGGCGACACAGTGAACGAGATACGAATGCGATACATATAATAATAATAATTTTTAAATTTTTACAAACAAAATAAAAATTTGTGTGAATAAAAAATTTCTAATCATAAAATATTTAAACTCTACAATTTTTATTTTTATTTTTTTCATTAAAAATTCGAGAATTCTTATTTTTAGATAATTACTAATTAATAAAAATGATTATAAATTTTCTTGGAATGTAGTCACTAAATATTACATTAAAGTTTAGTTTTCAAATACTGAAATTTAATGCAATTTATTGCAGGCTTTGAAAGAATATAAAATTATATATATTCCTGTAATGATTCCAATAAAAATAAAAACAATTTTATTATAAATAAAACCTAATGAAAATAAAAAAATTATTAATTTTATCAAGATATTATGTTATTGAGATTTGAGAGAGAGATTTCTTTACATGTTCTTTCCAAGTATCGTCAATCTCTTTCAACAATTTTTCTTGCCATTCCGGATATAATGCCATTTGGTGACAAAAGAACGTTAATGCTGACGTTGTTGTATCGTGACCAGCAATTATAAACAGAACACTTTGAGCAACAATTTCGTCCTGTGTCATTTCTGGAATATTTAATTCAATAAATAAAAGCAAATTAACAAAATAATTTATATAATATAATATCAATAATAAAACTGCAATACTTTTATGTTCAGGTCGAATCCGATTATCGCTTATTTCATTCGAAATTTCTTTTAAATCTTCAGCAGAATTTTCCAAAATTCCTCCTTGGGCATCCATCATTAGTTGAAGAAAATCGTTGCCTCTCTACAGAAATCGACAAAATTACGTAGGATTTTATTCTTAATATGCTACTGTATAGATATTATTAGATCAAGTTATACGTTAACAACTGAGATTCTAAGTTTTTTATAATCATTTTACGTCGTATACAAAAAATGTCATTTTCTAGCAATGTTCTACTAAAGATAAAGATATTTTTTTAATATAATTGAGAAAAATCTTTTGGGTTATATATTCAGCTACTATTCAAATCTTTTATAAATAATTCTAACTAGCTACTAATAAAATAGAGTAACTGGGGATATTATGAAATACCATTTTGTTATTATAATTTATAAAAAAATTTTAAAAAAGTTTATATGGTTACTCATATGTTATTATCTTCTATAGACATTCCCATAAAATATATTTAAATATGGTTGTCATAATTTATATATCTATCATGTAATTTAAAAAATTATTTAAAGATGCAAAATTCCATATTATCCAAAAGATGTGGCTTAATGGAATAGTATTTCATTTTTTAAATAATTAAAAAAAGGTGTTTTCTTCCAGATACTTTCCAACAGTATTAGATATTGTTTTATTCAATATTTGTATCATTTTCTTTTGGGTGGTGAAGGTTTCCGTTTAGGCATAGTGATAGCCTATTAGGAAAAAATAAAAACGCCTTGGAATAGTTTATAGCAGGGGTGGGCAAACCGCGATCCTCGGAATTACTTAATGTAGCCCTCCAACTAATAGCTATAATGGCGAAAATTTTATCGATCAATAAAATGAATACAAAAATATATCAAATCTGTTCCATATCTCAGCAATATAGTTTATGTAATTTCTAGAAAAGTAATAAGTAATAATTCGTATGGAAAACTGTAGATGTCATTACAGTATCATATTTCTTACTGATTTGATTAACCGTTAACCAGAATAAATGTCATTGCATAAGAAATCCGAGAATAAACGTCATTGCATAAGAAATCGGTTGCAAAATACATTCAAAACCAAATAAAATCGTTTTGTCAGTCAATCAACTCAATACCTTTCTGTCACCGCTCTGTTTCTTCCGAGAGTCTGAATAGATCTCGGGAGATTTGAACGGTTTGGCAAATGGTCGTCTAGTGGAATTTTCTAATTACAAATAAACACCAATAATTAACAGCAACAAAACAACATTTATTAAGGATAACAGTGGACTTACACTCGTCCAGGTAAAGTGTGAAACACAAGGACAAGATCTGAGAATATTTACATAAGATAAATGACCAAGTATATAATAGCCTTAAACTAGGACACCTGAGTGCGCCCCTGACCTTCTTCCCTGGAGAGAGAATAAAGATAATAAGTAATACTTATCTTCCAGGAGCAGAGCAGACCCAGAGAACGTCGGAGTGGAGCGGAGAAGAGTGTTTCAAGGAAGGTGATGGGATACCTGTCAGACAGCGCAGAGAAACAGCCCAGCTGGAGATCGGAGATCGGCGTTGTCACCACAAGAGCGGGCAGAGGTGATTGGGCCCAGACGATCGACGGTGTTCTTTATTCTGGGCCTAGTTTATATAGTTTTATGACCTCCACCCATAGGGCCAACATTGGTGTATTCTTGGCCCAATCCGAAATGTTTCTCCGTATGTGACGTCAGAGATGAGTCTTCTTTAACGTATAGTATCCGAATCCCCATCTCTGACGTAATAGTCGAGGGGTCCCGTTTAGGGTCCCTCTGTCTCTCGGCTTCTTTATTTGGATGACTTACTCTTACGCATCTGCTCTCCAAGTGTTTTTTCTTTGTTTCCAACCCTTCCGCCAGACACTCGCTCTCACGGTGTCTGGCTGTAACATTTCGTAATTTCACGATGTTTGTATTTAATATTTATTTGTGCAATTTCCTAAACAGGTGTATTTTAAATTATTGTTCAAATTTAAAATGATTAAATTATAATTTTAATATATAATTTAAAAGAATTTCAAACCTGCCGAGCTTCTTTGAAAATGGCGTTTCACTTTTTTACTGCTGGCATTATTCAAACCCATGATTCATATAACGCCCAATGAAAGTTGATCTGGACTGCTGGCATTATTCAAATCCATGATTCATATAACAACTAATGAAAGCTGATCTACTAAATGGCTTTATTTTTAGCATGTCACCCTTTTATAATATCTTAGTCAACAAATGCACCCTTTAAGACCTTTCTATTTTTTGGCTATATAATTTTTCTAAGAGAATTTTATCACCTCAGACAGTTATTAAGTGAAGGCGGGATTTTGGGAGTTTTTTTTGCTATTTTGTTTTACGGCCCTATCCAATCAGATAGATTACTAAAGGGCAGAATCACTTCCAACCATAGGCTACACCCACAACCGTGGAGTGGGTCAGATGGTGAAGGATAGGGATTGCTGGGAAAGTGCGGCCCTAGGCTACATTTCATTGATGAAATATGGCCCTTTCTCCCAAAAGTTTGCCCACCCCTGGTTTATAGACTAGTCTAATTTAGAAAGAAGCTGATCATATGTCTATTTAAATTTTAATGGATCAAACGTTAACTTAAATTATGCTAGTAGGAATGAACGTGGCAATATGTAATATTATTCCATATTATCACCACCCATACGATAATATTTGAACGAAGTCTACTCCAACTAGAATAGCATTTTGTTTTTATAATTTATAAAAAATTCTAAAAAGCTTATATGGTTTCTCGTGTGTTATTTACCTTCTATTGACATTCCCATATAACATATTTAAACATGTTGCCATAGTTTATATATCTATCATGTAATTTAAAAAAAATTATTTAAAGATGCAAAATTCCGTATTGCCCAAAAGGTGTCAGTTAAATGGAATAGTATTTCATTTTTCAAATAATTGGAAAAACATTTCTTCCAGGTTTTAAAAAAAATTATTTAAAGATGCAAAATTCCGTATTGCCCAAAAGGTGTCAGTTAAAAAAATAGTATTTCATTTTTCAAATAATTGAAAAAACATTTCTTCCAGGTACTTTCGAAGAGTATTACATAAATATGTATTTAGAACATTGTTTTATTCAATATTTGTATCATTTTCTTTTGGGTGGTGAAGGTTTTGCTTAGGCATAGTGATAGCCTACTATAAAAAATAAAAAAGCCTTAGAATAGTTTATAGACTAGTCTAATTTAGAAAGTAGTCTGATCATATGTCTATTTAAATTTTAATGGATTAATCGTTAATTTAAGTTATAGTAATAGGACTAAACCTGGTCATATAGAATAGTATTCCATATTGTCAACACCCATTCCCATACGATAATATTTGAACAAAATCTACTCCAATAGAAGCCAAATATCTCAAAATACGAAGAGATATTATGAAAGGTGCTTCATAAATAGTCTTAAGAAACTCAGAAAACAATTATCATCTTACCTGTAATCTTTGCAGATCTGATGATTTCAGATGGCGCAAAAATTTTGTATTTGATGAAAACACGTTCTCTATTTTAAACCATCATACTTCCCACCGAAGAAACTGAAACTGAGGCCAAAGTATATCGTCACTTAATGTAAAAATTCTACATTATTACTGGTTTCAGATGGCGCAAAAATTTTGTATTTGATGAAAACACGTTCTCTATTTTAAACCGTCATACTTCCCACCGAAGAAACTGAAACTGAGGCCAAAGTATATCGCCACTTAATGTAAAAATTCTACATTATTATAGTTTCACAACACCGCTTCCTCTATGAGAAACCATGCTATTCCATATAATCCTCCTACTCCATAATACTCCAGTTACAGTTACTCTTTAAATTGATATTTTCTCCTAAATTTAAGAGAGAAATTAGAAACAAATGTTTATTTACAATTATTTTTCTAACATTAAGAATACTTTTTACATTAAAAAAATATTAAGAATAATTATTCATCTTCTGCTGATTAAAATTTAATTTACAGATTTTAGCGAGACTTGCATGCATTTTCGTGTATTGTTGAATGCAATTGTACAGTATAAGATAATAGATTATGGATCTATTTGTATTGAAACTTTGTTAATTTATTTATATTACATTGAAATTTTGTGATAGAAACTGATTTAGTAATTTCCATTAAAGGTATTAATTTATTCTTATATAAAATTTTCCTAAATACTCTTAAGAAACTCAGAAAACAACAATCTTACCTATAGTCTTTGTAGATCAGATGATATCAGATGGCGCAAAAATTTTGTATTTGATGAAAACACGTTCTCTATTTTAAACCGTAATGTTTCCTCCAGAGGAACTGAAACTGAGGCCAAAGTATGTCGCCACTTAACGTAAAAATTCAACATCATTACAGTTTCACAATACCGCCTCCTCTATGAAAAATCATGATGTTTCATATAACCCTCCTATTCCATAATACCCCCAGTTATATACCCATATATATCCCAATCCGTCTATAAGATGTTTTTAAAATTTAAAAATATTTGTATTAGTTTTTTTAATAATTAGCTATAATTGCACATTTCACTTTTAAAAATTCTAATTTAGCATAAAGGAAATTAATTACGAAATAATTTGATCTGTATTCTAAAATTTACTGTACTATATTAAATTTTCAAATGTTTGTAAAATGACAAAAATAATATTAGAATATATTACAAATAAAAAAGTGTGTTATTAATTTATTGCCTTTTGAATGGTTTATCAAACTAAAAATCTAAAATTGAAGTAATTCATGAGACTCAATAATTTATTTTTGACTATTCCAAGTGATGATATTTTTTTCGACTAGAAAGGATCGTGCTTTGTAGTTAAATTACTTTATAAAGAATACAAGTAACTTATCGGTTTGATTTCAGAAATAGCTCAAAATATTTATGCTTCATCAATCATTTAGAAGATTGTCAGACAAATGAATAGAGTAGTTAAACCATATTTAAATAATGTGTTAGTATAATTAAATCCCAGTTAATTTTGCTTTATTTTATATATTCTATATAGAAGCTGAAATTCATAATTATTATTTAACAGGGAGAGAAGACTCTTCATTTCTAGATCTACACTTTAAAAAATTCTTTTTTGCACCGATGATGAAACAGTTTCTTGAATAATATTCTATATCTCTATAATATTTTTAATTTATATACGAAATTCTCTTACCATTTTCTTTTCTTTCCGTTCTTCCAAAATTTTTAAAACAACATTCCGAAAATAATTTATCACTTTTATTGGGAAGAATGTCAACTTGAAATATCGTAACAATTTAGGAGCAAGTACAACTGTTAATTAAATGAATAAGTAGGTTTAATTCTCTACTTACATATAAAAAGTATAGTTAAAAAAGATCTTTATTTTGCAATAAAATTTTAAAATACATATGATTATTTTATATATACTGTATTTTTAAATTTTTTGCAGGTTTTGATAAATAAGCTTAACTTACAGACTAAAAGTGTTAACTTTGATAAATCTCTATTAGCCACCATTCGAGCATATTTCACAAATTCGGTATTTTGATTTTCTAGCGCATTTATCTTGGTTGCAAATGCTGTAGAAGCTGTGACATCGATAGTAAATGCACTTAAATATCTGAAATATATTTTAATCATAAAATTCAATAAACGTCGTTTACAAAGAAATTTTTATAATAATTATTATGCATTGAACATAAAATGAATTGAAATTATAATAGACTCAATATGGAATAAATTTAAATAATGTGCAGTACATTAATGACATAAACAAACTACAGGAATAGAATCATTCCTTATTATAACATGTAATTTTCATTAAATATTTAATAGTTATACTCAAATAATTTTAATGTTTTATAATCAATACAATGAAACTGTTAGTATAAACATGAAAAATCACTAATTGTGCCGTTCACAAGCCAAATCGATTAACCGCTTTTTGAATTTTTTAAAATAATAGTGTCACAGTACTTGGTTGACTCTTAACTATTTATAATAAAAAAAATTTTCCTAATAGTTAGGCTTAACACTAAATGACAAAATTTTTTTTTGGCCTTTGAATAATAAATAATTATTTCTGAAGCCATTTCGATTAACTCCATATTCTAATGTAAACAGTGGTAATAATGCAATTCAAACGTTTATAAGTGTCGTATTATGCTTAAGACATTTTTTGAATTTACCCTTCAAAGTTAGAATTATATTTTGACATCTTTTAAAATCACTAAATTTGAAGGATCGATTGAGAGACGTGTAGGAAAGGTGCAATACCACTTTGATGAAAGTTTTGGCTAACCAGTTTTTATTCAATAATTTTTGTTTTTAGTCAAAATCTTTCTCTTTAGTCGTCTAGGATACGACAATAAGAATTTAGTTAAGTAATTTTCTATACAGTGGTATATATATTAGATAATAACGGCCAGCTGTTCATTTTGTCATAAAAAATAATTAATCGGTTACTGTTATTGAATATAGTGACCGTACTAAGAAAGAAAAATTGTGGGGTGAAGTGTGTTCGAATGTTATACATAATGAAATCCATGTCGATACTAAACAAAGTTGCGATTATTTGATCGCAGTGCGCTCTCCCTTAAATTATACCGCGACTACGACTTTTCAATCGTGGCGACAGGAAATCGCAAGTGCGCGCTTAGCCTAAAAGTTGATTTTCACTAGCACGGGACCGCGGCGAAAAATACGCGCGTGACGAAAGCAGCGCCGTTTTAAGCAGCGCGGTTTTGACGTCATACCGCGGCCTAAAAATCGCTACCGTCCAATGTCTAGATAAATTTAACTTTTCCGCGACGATAAAATCCGTCGAGATAACATCCACCAATAAAAACCATGCATTTTGCGACCTTAACTGTCAAGATGGCCGAGATTCTTTGTTATTAAATCTCATCTCTTTGAACAGTCAAGATGGCGGGATTCTTTGTTATTAAATCTCATCTCTTTGATCAAAATTGCATAGAAACATTGTTCGTATTTCTTCTTATAAATATTTTCGATCCAATATTTTCCCTTCCTCGATTTTGTCTCAGTTTCCTCATTTACTGCAGCTGTTAACATCATTTCGTAAACAGTGAGTGCCTTTCGTTGCTTAGCGTCCATTTTGTTTTACACGAAATGAATCATGGGAACAGACTAACAAGTAAGATTCTTGGGGAAAGGGAAGCTTTCCGCGACTGTGGAAACCCGAAAGCGGAATTGTTATCTGTGACAGATTTTAACCGTTCCGCTTTCTGCAGCGGATAGTCGGAACCATAGTATAATAGATCTGTGGTGGGAATTAACCTTAATTCTTTGCGTTCGGCCTCTTCTCGGAATGCTCTGACATTGTTTAGCAACCAAACTTTTGTTTAACATTTGAAATATATACTTCATTAACTTATTTTTTAAAATATTTTCAAGATTGAAATCGATGGTAATTATTATTATTTTTTATTTTCACTTGCCAAATCGATTAACTCCATCAGTCACACAAAAATTGTAATAAAAATAACGATTGCTCCAAGGATATACTACCTTATGCATTTTATATGTCGTTAGATAAAAGCTACACTTGTAATAATACGTTCTACAATGTTTATTTGAATTTATATTTTAAAGGGAATTTTAAAAAAACAATTTATATTATTTTATCATTTTTCTCTACTTTTTGTTTTGTGGAGTTAATCGATTTGGCAAGTGAGCGGCTCAATTTATTATTTTTCAAATTTTATGTAATTCATTATTTTTGATGTTAAGTTACGAGAATAAAACTTTTTCTCACTTTTCTTCCAACATATCTTCTTTTATACATTATATCATATAATAATTAACAATATATAAAACCGCTCATTTTGAAAATTCTATAATCAATTGTTGGTAAAATTTAATTTATCTTACATCTTATCCTTTTGATCCTATATTGCCTAAATTTTTCGATTCTTAAATCGCGACATATGAATATGTGATAAAAATTCAAATATCTTTTTTATTCGGATAAAACTTTCTTACCAGTAAAATAGATTAAAAACTCTATAGAAGAGATCACAATGCATTAATTTTGAATCAGATATTTTCAAAATAGACATTTACTTATTTTAACCATAAAAATATTGTTCTAAATATAAAATACTTGATTTTTTATCACCTATTACGGATATTTCGTAATTTAGGTTAGGTTCGGTAGGTTAAGGCGCCATATCGCACGAGGGATAAACTGTATCTGGCGTCGGCCACTTATAGAATTATCACAGGCTGGCCAACACCCCTGATGGTGTTCAACAGGCCGGGCCGGACCCCTCCTGAAAAACTGGAGGTATGGGATCCGGATCCCACACCTCCGGCGGCCGGATGGCCGAGTGGTAACGCGTTGGCGTGACACGCTGGAGGACCCGGGTTCGCGTCCCGGGTCTTGTCTCGGATTTTTTTCGGGGTACTGGACCCGGATCCGGTGATCCCCGTCCTTCACCATCCGGCATCCCTCCACGGGTGTAGGTGCAGCCCGTGGTTGGAACTAGCCCCGCCCCCTTAGAAATTGATTGGAAAGGGGGCGTAAAAAAATCCCACACCTCCAGTTTTTCAGGTTTTTTTAAGCTATAGCTTTTTCACCCGGCCATCCGGCTGACTTTCGCAATTTCGGAATCGAAAATTATTAATAATACAGGAGGATATTGTTTGCCCTTTTAATGAGATAAATTTTCATTTTATTGGCATACGTAATAATAATATTGTTAATAAAAGCAAATGAATGCTTACTCTTTGCAATTAAATTCTTCTGCTTCCTCAGCCTTTTCACTGAAAGATTTAGCTAGAGATTCTGCAGATTCTTTTACCAAGCATGCCATCTGCCAATATAAATAAACATATTAGCTATAACTTATTTTCTCTAATGAAGTGCATTTTCGATTTTTACCCTTCTCATTCTGCTGCTAGTAAATGTAGGAGTCATCAGATTGCGTATTCGTTTCCAATCTTCGTCACTAAGTATACTGACCATTTTATTAAGCACTGGATCCGCCAAATCAAATTTCTGTGAAATAAATTAATTTAACTAATGCACTGGTTATTAAATTTTATTTTTTTAAATAATTTAAATATTTAAATAAATTATCTTTAAAATTTCTAAAGACATTTTTACAGTGATCTATTCATAAATTCGGTAAAATTGATGCTTACAGTTGACTTTAATTTAATCTATGATAAATTTATTTTAATAGAGAATTATTAATTGTATTTTTTACCACTCTGTTACGGAATATAGGAAAATCTTTCACTAAGACATATTTCAAAAGTTCCGGTTCTAAAATCCATAATTGAGGAGACGGAAAGCAAGTTCTGTAATAAAATTTGAATTTAAGGTTAGCATAGTCAGACATATTCGATAAATCTTAATAATATTCCAACAAAGTAAAAATTTTTTATATCTCACAACGAAGAAATACTAAATTAATTAAAACTTTAAAGTATAGATATTTTCCGAGTTTATGCGAATATTAGAATGCTCAAAGAAAAATAAAATTCTCATTTGAAAATCATTTCTATAAAGAAAGTATGTACTGTAAATTGGATAGATTCATGTAAACCATATGAATTTGTCATGCGAACGACATCATCTGTTTACATGAATCTACAGGGGAATTGGATAAGGAAAAATAAGGTAGTTTACATAGGGTGAATTATAGATTTCCATATCTAATATTTTATAAATTAAATATATTGTTTCTAGAGGTAAATTAACTAATAAATAATTATCTATCTTTATTCCATATTATAGAGTGATAAATTGAGCATCCATAATAAATGATGGATAGACTATTAGAACACATCAAATATTGTAATTAGTTTTATGTTTTAGACAATACTTTCAAAGAATCATAGCTTTGTATGGACTTGTACAAAAAATATTTTGAATTTAACTTATAACATGCAATCATATATGGCATCAGTTATTTTTATTTACAAAGTCAATCATATGACACTGCTTCATTGATTTTGCCTTTGGAATTTACCTATTCCCTTTCAATTTTTCAGCCATTAATCGCATCACCAAATAAAATTTCAAGTTCTGGTAATTTATTAGAGAAAGCATAACGATCTAATTCTTGCACACAATGTATTGTTCTTCTAGTTCTTCACAAACAAAAGTCTTTATTTCTTTTTCAAAAGATTTTTCTTCATAATCAACCTCACTTGATGTCATTATCTTATTAAGAACATTATCAATATCATATCATTATCATAATCGGATTACTAGAATGTTGTAGAACACTGTAACATCTTGAATATCAGAGTTGATTCAGATATCCCTCAGGAAGACAATTTATTTCATCAACCAAGTTGTCTTTATGCCGTTCATCTTCGTCAAGAGGAAGAAGGGCATAAAGACAATCATTCATCACTTCATTTTCATCTTCTTCAAGAAGAAGAAAATGAAGTGATTCATTTCTTCTTCTTGAATCATTCAATTTCATCTTCAAGAAGAAGAAAATGAATGATTCTAAGGTAGTTTACATAGGGTGAGTTAAAGATTTTCATACCTAATATTGTATAACGGAAATATAATTTTTCTGCGTAAATTAAATATATTGTTTCTAGAGGTAAATTAACTAATAAATAAATTAAGGAGAAATGAAGATGAAGAGCAGATGCTGCAGAATTCACCACAAATCCCGCATGACAAAAATACTTCATTATTATTCTGATGAAACATTTTTTCAAGCCCATGAACCCATCTAATTGCATCTAACATTATTTCAGTTCTTACATTTATCTGCAGCATTGATGAATGCTCACTGTTGTTTCTTATACACTACTGCAATTTCATTGATTGGATTATTCGTCTGTCCAGCGGTTGCACTTCAAAAATCAGATTTGGAGGCAGAAATCTTACTATAACAATAGATAAATTTAAATCAACATGAATTATAGCTTTGACAACAAATAATAAAATTTTTCTATTATAGTAGTTTGCTTTATTTTCAGACTCACTTCATTCAATCATTCAGAAAATATCTTTGATATCATCTATATCTTCTTATTGTAACATTAAAATACATGAAAATCATTCAATTTCACATTGTTTACTTTGAAAGCTCTAGTGCAGTTCGCATTTCTCATAATAATGAGGTTTTAATCTATTTCCTCATGCACAGCAGCACAATAAAATATTAATCCATACTTTAGATTTTTTTCTCAGTTTTGCAGAAATCTCATTTTTTTCAATCAAAAAACGTATTGGAAGTTGGCGATAAAACATACCACTTTCTCCTGCATAAAAAACATTATTTTCTACGTAACCTGATGTAAGATTTGGAAGTTTGTTTCCCATCTTTTGTAGTTTGGTGGTCAGATACATCTGATTCTCCAATTCAGAATGTTAAAGTGAATATCATTTCGTTTATGAAACAATCTAGAAAATCATTATTAACAAAAAAATTTTCTGTTCCAAGTCAACATGCAATTTTGCTGTCTCCTATAACAGTGAACCATTAGCAAGAATATTTTTTTCACGACAGTATCGAAAAACTCTAACACTTTCTTGTTAGTTTTTCGATACTATCGAAAAGCAAAAATTCAACATGGGAAGTCTTTTCCTTTTAACACTGTAATTTTTCTCCCATGCTTCAATAATAGCAGTTGTATTGCTGCTGATGTTTGAGACAATTGATTTTGAAAAACTAAAATCTCTGCCAATTTTCTATAATTTTTCTCATTGCTCGGGCTATATAGAATTTCTTTATCTAATGCGAATTCAACTAATTTATGATTTTCATTGATGAAACTAATCTTCTATAAAACATAGTGACACATTAAATGTCACTATACTATAAATTACTAAAATACGTTTCTTTAAATAAAAATATTATTTTCCAGGCATGGGAGAAACATTTTATCCTTTTTGGCAAATAGTGAAAACTATTGACAATATTTTCTAACAAAACAATAAATTACATATGATAAATATTTTTTTCATAAAAATCAGAACTGAGAAATGTAATCTGTTCAACTTAGTCACAAAAAGGATATCCAAGTTCCAGAATAGAGAGATGTCGAAGAGGATTATTGATATGCAAAACAATATTATTTATTTTTTTCGGATTTTAATTAGCTGCAAAGGAACATGTCTAATATAAAGGATATAGAAGAGAATCATTGTTATTCATCGAATTTCCGATTTGCTCACGTTATAAGGTATAAAGTGAACAAATCTGAAATTCGATGAATCACAATGTTTTTCTTATTTAATTTTAGATATTTTTAAAAACTCATAATATTCACATTTTCGAATTTATTGAAAGTGATCGCTATATATTATGTCTTTATGATTGACATAATATACAGAAAATATATTTATATATTTATTTCAGTTATATACTGTAATATATACAGTACTCAATACTGTATTTGATTTAGCATTATGAAGGACTGATAACAGATAGAAAGACATATGAATAAACCTAATTCATATATAGTACTCTTTTATTATATTTTTATAAATGAAATTCAAATATATATAAAACTAATTTAAAAATCAGTATATTTTTAAAAGTAATATTTTCGTAACAATCAATATCATCAGTCCAAGAGATCATGAAATTTTGTAAATGATCTACTATTAATAAATTAATTTTCATGATTAATTTTAAAATATTCTAGTTTTTAAAATAATTTAATATTGTAGAATGTAGATAATCAAATAAAAACTCTGCTAAAGTATTGCTAATAATTTAATTCAAAAATCGCTCACCCAAATATTCTTCCATGCTGTTTACACTTCTCAAGAATACCTTCGTGAAATGGCTATAAAAATTTTAAATTCATTATTATATTCTTATGTTGCATTAATTTTTAAATTATATTGTTTTCATAAAAAGATTATAGCATTTAATTTAAATTAAAATTCTATACTCTTTGTAACATTTACTAGTATGTAATATCTCAATGTTTAAAATCCTATTTGAAATATCACATAAAAAAAATTTAGAACTCGATTTTAATTCTACAGATTAAAAATAATTTATATTTAAAATATTGTTTTATAATGAATTTTTTTAATACAAATTCCTGTGCTTATTGCTTATTTTGCGAAAGATGAATTCGACTTATAGAAAGCAATCTACAAACTTTAATCGCGCAGCTCTTTATCAGTAAAGAAAAATAGTACGCATTCTATACAACAGACACGGATTATGACAAGCAGAAACGCGCATCTGTGAAAATTTATTATGCACCTCTAGAGATGTAGCCAGAATTTTTGGAGATGGCTGTTTTAATAAATATAAAAATAATAGAGCAGTCATAAGGGGATGAACTGATTCTTGGCAAAAATTGTTTTTATAATTATACAGAATTTGTTTGATCAATCAGCAATAATAACCTGAAAATGATCTCGCATTTTAACCATATCGTTGTTTATTTTCAAAATATTTTTATATTTTTTTTTAGAAAAATAAAATATATATTTTTTATATATAGTCTACATATTTCGATTATTCAATAATACATTTACGTGTATGTTTATCAAATTTAAAGACACGTTTTGATATATTTCTCAAAATCAATTGCATCCTTCTCATTAATAAAATTATTATTTATATTACCTATTTATTAATTTCGATAAAACAATATTATTTTATTATTGTTACCTATATTAGTATTTTGATACATATTAATAAATGTTTTTCGGACTTTTATTTGGTGTGCTGCGAAACAAATTCCCCTGCTTCAGTGTGCCGTGAAGTCAAAAAGTTTGGCAGACACTGATCTAGACCAAGAGATACACCCTTTAGATAAAGTTTAGAGCATTCCTATTTTGGCTACGTAATTTTCTAAGTGAGCTCTATCATCTCTGGCCATTGGGTGACAGCGGAATTTTTGGGGAATAATTGGGAATTATGCATTCATATTCTCTGATAAACTTCTCTATTTACCATATATGTCAGTAGAAGTCGTTGCTATTCAAACAAACTGTTGAATGGGTTAGAAACAAGAAATTTGTTTTGGCTTTGCTTACGAAAACATCATCATAAATCTGCATATGTCACAACATGGTGACTTCTACAACAATTGAAATATTTAAAATTGCAATAAAATGTATGATTTTTGTACAGTTTATTGATCTATGTATTATTTTAGGTTTTATATGCCAGTTTTAAGTATTGTTTTGTGATTAGTTTCAGATAATTATTTTTGAAATATAAAGAAGTGACACAAAATATAAAGAAGTTCTGTGACTTATCTATTTGCTTTATTGATTTGAAGATGTCGCAGGGCTGAAATAATTAATTTATCAGTATGAAATTTTTAGAATACGAATTCACAGAATTTTATTCACTGAGTTTTATAAGAATTTTTTTGAGAACTGGGAATCCCAAAATAAAGAGAACAAAAATTTTGGAGAATTGGGAATAGAAATTTTCTGGTAAATCTTGAGATTTCTCGAGACAGGAATCTAGAACACAATCACTAATTGTTATTCACAGATTACTAGATCCTCTGATTAAAAACAAAAATTCATAAATTTCTTCTCATATGGAAAGTTTTATATTACATACAAGCAAGCATATAAAACAAGGTGATAAAATTAAAATAAAATAAAATTAATAAATTAAGTAAGAAAACAACACTAAACAGCAGTAGAAATATACAAAAGTTCTTTATTTTACATAATGTTTTTGGCCAATATAGCCATCATAAGCACTAAGTAGAACTACAAATTCAAAACTTGTTCTAATTCATACAAAAGTTGAAAATTTTTAAATAAAAAGAATCTGATAAATCTGCATTTACAATGTAAAGGTGTAGGTTCATTGTGATACAAAATCAGTTAAAGCAAAAATTTTTAACAAATAAGCATATTAATAAACACAAATAAAATATGATAAAACAAATTAAAATGAACAAATATTCTGTAAATGAAGAGTTATTAGATTCTTTTTGTTTTAAATTTTTGCTTTAAATTTTTCAATCTTTATATTCTAGAAGTTTTGAATTTGTAGTTACTTCTACTTATTACTGATGAAGGCTAATATTAGCTGAAAATATGTAAAATAAAGAACTTTTACATATTTCTACTGCTGTTTTCTTACTTGATTTATTAATTTTGCTTCATTTGTTTAAAATTTGATATACTATTCAATTTGGAAGCTATAGAAGTTAAATTATCATATTTCATGATTTTCTAAGGTTATGTTAATTGTCTTTGTTTACTTGTTCCATTCATTCACCACCTCTTAATATCTTAGATCACTCTAACTAATAGCAGCCACTCTCTGTTAGCAAATAAAAACAGGAAGTGCATTTATTTTGCTTTCAAGAAAAGATTTACAATTGTTTGATATAGAATACTTTATCATTTACATAATTTTAATAAGATAGTTTCAATTTACATAAAGATTTGTTAAAAAAACAGCAATCTATTTTATAAAATGATTTTGTTTACATTAGAAAGACGACAACAAAAGTTTTATACATTCAGAAGGTTTATATTAAAACCTACAGATGAAGTTTTGAAAAACTGGGAACTTGGAATCTTTGGGCAATTGTTTATCCATGGATTAACGAAGTGATGAGCAAACTATATACTGCAGGCTGCCACAATGATTTGTGCAGTCAGATAATATTCAATTTGAATATTATCTGACTTGAGCCAGGTCTACCTGCCCAGGTTTGCCAAGAGGGCCCGTGGCTACATAGATAGCCCGCCTGTTACGGCCTAGTCCAGTAAGTTTCCATAGTGATGATTACTTAAGCTTCCCGAAATGGAATTCCACCATATGTCACCATGGTCTAATTGGTTAAGGCATTGGGGCGTTAACCCAAAGATCCCGGTTTGATTCCGGTGCGGTGGCGAAAATTTTATTTCGGGAAAATAAATTTGTAAATTATAGTTTAATCATTAAAAACTAGATTGCCCCACCTTAGTACAAAATTATAAAAATTATTTAATTATTAACTCAATAAATGGTGGCACCATAGCTTTAATTCAAAAAATAATAATTATTCTAAAAATACAACTTAAAACTTTATCTGCCAGGGGAAGTTTGGCTTCTTAGTTTGATTAATTTGTAAAATGGTTTATCCCGTTTGTTCGTTGTTTATAATTGAATAAAACAAGCAATACATTTAATTAAATTTAGATTTTGTACGCTAAAATGCCCCCTTTAAAAAAATCTGAAATGTACCTCACTTGACTTTCCGATATTTTTGAATATATAACCTATTGGGGCAATGGATTATGAGGCAAAGGTTTGTTGAAAATGGAGAAAATTTGTTGAAAACGGAATGTTGGTTTTTCAGCATGATCGTATTTTCCTCTACTATGAATACCTCATGTATCAGAAAGTAAAAACATTTTTTACATGCTGCCCGCTAAAGATCTTATAGAAGTCTGTGTGGCCCACAGTCCCTTGACCACATATAGAATAAAAATTTTCAAATACATTTTTTGCATTTTATTATCACAACAAATATCAATTTTTGTATTGATGATTCATATATATTACACAGAAAATTTTAAAAGAAATCAGCAAATCAGAAAAATCAATCAGCATTTATCAAATAATTTAAAATTAATCAATAATAATTATAAAGTTATGAAGAGAATCTGTTATTTTGTTTATTATTATTAGTTTAGACAAAATTTTTTATTAAGTTATAATAATTTATTCCAGAATAAAATTTCATGAAAGTTATCTAATAACAGTTAATTTATTTTGCAAACAGAGAAAAAATTCACAAAGTTCCATTATTCCACTAAAATGCATATTAAAAATGAAATGTTATCCAAAATAAAATTATGATTACTTCATTATGGTATCAATGTACATAAAACAAAAATATTAATGAAAATAAATAGTATGCAAATATAATCACCAAAGTAAAGCTGTTTGGTGATGCTGCCCATCTTCTTACTGTTGTAGTTTGATTAATTTGTAAAATGGTTTATCCCGTTTGTTCGTTGTTTATAATTGAATAAAACAAGCAATACAATTAATTAAATTTATATTTTGTACGCTAAAATGCCCCCTTTAAAAAAATCTGAAATGTACCTCACTTGACTTTCCGATATTTTTGAATATATAACCTATTGGGGCAATGGATTATGAGGCAAAGGTTTGTTGAAAATGGAGAAAATTTGTTGAAAACGGAATGTTGGTTTTTCAGCATGATCGTATTTTCCTCTACTATGAATACCTCATGTATCAGAAAGTAAAAACATTTTTTACATGCTGCCCGCTAAAGATCTTTAGAAATGGTATGTACAGTATAATAGTTTTGAAAGAGGAAAATATCTCATTATTTTTAAAATAATTAATTTATCATTTCATATCTAGTATTGTATTAGAACTTTTTGGATTGGAATAAAGCTATCTGGGAACTGAAAATTTTTAGTGATTAATTTTGATAGTAATGAGATTTACTGTTCTTATTCATCTTTCTCCTGTTTTGAAAGTTTATATACTGTAATTATATAAATCATCTTATTTTAAAAGTTCATTTCCATAGGTATTAGTAGTTTAGCACAATAACTTTAGAGATATCTGAATTTTTACAGCTGCATTTAGCATTTTCAATGGAAAATGCATTTATTATTAATTTTATTATAACTTATACAAAATAAAGCTTATTCAAAAATTTTAAACAATTTGAATATAATAATCTATTTTGAATATCAATTCAAAACAAGGAAATATAGGATTCTAACCGAAATTCTAATCAAGAGATTATATTAGCCTACATATAATTAGTTAGTTTTAAGTTAAGCCGTCATATCACACTTGGGATAGTCCATACCTGCCAGTGGCCATTTTTAAAGCATACTATAAGCTAGCCAACATCCACGATGAGGTCAACTGGCAAGTATGAAAAGCTGAAAGTGTGGGACTAGGAATTAAACCCAGATCTTCCAAGATAGTAAGCGAATGTTTACCAAGCGGCCATCTGGTCAATATATAAATTTTATAGATACAATGTAACACAATCAAGAAAATTAACAGTAGATATTATTTATTATTCAATTTTTATACATTTTTTAAATTATTTAATGAATTATATTGCAACTTATCATTAATTGTATTGGATGACATCTGAATATATCAACCTGTTATCCCATCAATTGCTTACTATCAAGGACATGATATTGATATATGCTTGCTAGTCAAATATAGTAAAAATAATCGTTTCTGAAAAAATTAATTTATAATTTGAAATTAATCTAAAATTCGATTTAATATAATTTATTAATGGATCAAATAATCAATACATTATAAAAAAAAATGGATCAGTAACTAGCACTGAACTTGTAACTCATATATTGCTAATAAAGTTAATTAAAATGAATTTTGGAATTATTTCGTATTATTACTAAAATGTGTTTTTATATAAAATTAATACTATTACATTTCAATATAATAATCAATAAATATTATCTGCAAACGCGCACATATAGATAACTGTATTAACAATCGTATTACCTGCCCTTCATTGAAAAAATTCTGTTATTTTACACCACTAATTTAAAATTCCGTACATACGCGATTTTACTACTATCACTATATTGACAATTAAGATTATTAACATAAATATAAAACGTTAAATAATTTTCAACAAGAACACTAATTATATAGGTTCTTTTATTCTTTGAAGAAAAAAAGAGAGAGAAAATGATAATAATTTAGAAATAAAATTTTTTATAGCGAAATGATTACCCTAGATCAGTGATTCTCAACACTGGGCGATATCGCCCCCCAGGGGGCGTTCTCGTTCTCAAAGGGGGCCATGGAACAAAAAAGGGCAATTCCAGGGGGCGTTCTCATTCTCGAAGGGGGCACTGGAACAAAAAGGGGCGATCAGGGGAGGCGATAGACAACCAAAAATTGTGCACAGTAGTTTGGTGCTTCTTAAGTATTTCTTTTGATCAGCCATTTAATAAACCTAACTTTTTTCTGCATTTACGTCCTGAGTTTTATACAATATTTTGTAATGAAAGAAGATATTTATCCAGAAACACTTATCTGTTCCATTTCTTTTGGAAACTGAGGAAGGCAAGCGTATGGTAATAAAAAATGCCTTTTTCAGGGAAAAATGTTATATATATATATATATATGCGTGCTTCGTACAAGTCTTACATTCGACCTTGTGCCTTGGTGGATTGAGTTAAGATGACGGGGGGCACTCAGAACAATCTTATTCACCCAAGGGGGCGCTAGGCTCGAAAAGGTTGAGAACCACTGCCCTAGATGATTGTATATATACAATATATATGCAATTTTATATTTTATTACATAATTTTATGCATATAAATATAAAATTATATTAGGTAATTTCATACAAATAATCATAAAACAAGGTGGCACTGATCCAAACACTGAATTTATACCTTATTTATGAGTGTAATCTTACTCATAATATGTTGATATACTGTTAAATAAGCAGTAATTTCAATGAAATTGCAGTTTTATGAAAAGGATTTTAAAATGATTATAAAATATTAAATATTTTAAATATGAATTTGTTAAGAAAGTTACTATTCAAATTTCAATAGCAATATTTAAATGCAAATCTGATAAATTTTTTATTGCTAGATGTATTCCGATTTCAATAATCGGAACATGGAAAAGCATTATTTCTAGATTTAAACAGTTCATTTATACATGCTTATGCATTTTTGCCTCCTTTTTAAAAAGTTTGTTCGATTTTTACGAAAATTATCGTCCAATAAAATAAGAATGGAGTTCAATTAAAAACAAATAATCGATTATTTATCAATGATTAAATGACGTTACTCTAACGCTATTTTATTTATGTTACAAAAATTATCCATATCCAAACTAGATGAATGAAGTAAATTATATTGCAATGTTTGCAAAAAGAAATCAATAAATCACGTAAGATAATTATCAAATATGTTTATAATTATTTTTATTATTTCTAATAATACCCGTTCAATACTATTATTGTACTTACTGTGTACAATTTAGAAAGCACAAAACATCCAGTTTTAACATTATAGAATCGACAAATTTTCTTATCGTTCATTAAAAGGAATTTAAAATTAAACAAAAAATTTTAGTTAGAAGAATTACATAAACTGTTATAACTATTACCTTACTAATTGAATCCGAATTGCAAAGAGAATTTTTAAATAGTCACATACTTTATTGTTTTTACTTGAACTTTGTAAACTAATTATTGTTATGAATACAAAATAACAGATAAAATAAAATTGCAACTTTGAAGCCTTAAAATTAAAAAAATGCTTTTTTATATAAATCTGAATTGCTTTAGATTTTCTGCAAGCCCTAATACATTTAAAAGATCTCTCTTATTTAATCTATGCATAAAAAAGATATTAATACTGTACTTTATTTAAATTATATTTTCTAAATCAAGTTATTAATTTGGCATATAATGCTATATAATATATTTTGAGTTTATAAAGCAATTATTTCTATTATCACTAGATAAAAAACATGATTTCAAAAATATTCCGACAAATAATTCGTTCGGTTTGATCAAAGTTGTCAAATATTATTGTATTAAATTTGAAATTGTTTCGAAAATACAATTTTTATATAGATACTCCAAAGAAAATTCGAGTTTAAAGCTTATTTTATGAAGTTCATGTTCAAATGAGATAGGATAAAAAAAGTGAAAATATCTTTCATTCTAGAATTTCTTTTAAAGAGTCTTTTAGACAGCATTTCCTAATTTAAAACTTGACATTGCGATATTAAAATATATGTAGGCTCTTAGAAGAGTGATGTGATTATTTATATTGTTGCATCATATAAGCCCATTGTATTAATTATCGTGCATTCGTATGAGCGTTCAATATTTAAACCATTCAAAATTACAACTTATTGGGAATTAAAATTTTATAGACATAATAGCAATGCTTTGAAAGTATATATTCGTTTTTTAATTACATGATAATCATTTAATATAATTACGCTATATGTCTTAATTAAAGGATTTTTTATCATTATCGCACGCAAATCATTAATGCATAGTGACATATAGAGCATGAAAGAACAAAAAACAGTTTGTGAATCATAACTATTAGCAGTCATGAAACAATTATGGTTTCAATTATTTTCTTCCTTTTTTAAATTTTTATCAGTTTATAAAATCAATATTAATAATATTTTTCCTGCAAAATATTATAATTCATATGTATTTTTGTTAATTCTTCTTTTATATTTTCAATAATTCTATATTAAAATCTGCTAAATCTAAAATAAATAAATAAATAAAAATATTCAAGAAATTTATACTGCATAGGAATTTTAAGAATTGTTACTAACTTAGTAACATTAGTTAGTCATGTCGGTTAACTGATATTGGTCCGAAAATAAATTCTTCAGCTATTATACCAATACTAAAATATTTCCCATCTAAGATAACTTATCGAAAAAGGAAATAATATTTTATGTAATCATCAAGCTATTTTTTGATATTTCCTTTCGAAAAAATTATCAATTAAAATTTTTTAATTGTTGACATAATAAATGAAAATCTGATTAACCAGTTAATATGTATTATAAATTTAATTCAAATCCAATTTAAATTTGAAAAAAATAAAAAAAATATATTCAATATATAATTTTATGACATTACACTATTTGCAACCTAAAGTCAAGTTTTTCAGTTCGCTATCTATCGTGTTTTGTGACAAAACTTTTATGTCCTCGTATATTGATATTTTATGCGTATCAAAGTATTTATTTATTTATTAAAATATTTATTTTGACTTTATCTTGCTTAGTGAATCAATAATGTTTTTGTTGAAAAGAAATTTTGTCTTTAACTTTTTTAATGATTATTTTTACTTTAGTAACTTATTAACTTCTTATTTAATTTCTTCATAGAAGCATTTTTATTAGTTTATATTGGCTTGGCTCTTAATGGTGTTGATATTATTGTTTCAAATATTGTTTGTTAGGTATTGTTTTGTTACCTATACTTCTTGTTTTTTGGATTAGTTTTTAAAGGGGATCACCCGATTTGTATAGGGTGTTTTGATCAATTAAATAAATAAAATAAATTAAATATACGAAAACGTTGTAATCCATATTCACTAAATATGAATAATCTATATAATTCAATATTAAACTATCTTAAGGAAAAAACATGAGGAAAAATAATTCTCATAATTATTTTAATAATAATAATAATAAATGCAATAAAAAGTTTTCCTTATGTTTTCGTTTCTAGTGCTGTTATATACTGACTTTATCCTGGTTAAGGCAAAGTATTTAGATATTTTTGTTTATTTAAACTGTACAGATTCACATGCTTTATCTTCAAGCCATTAAACCTGAGATTTTATATATTGATAATAAATAGAAGAGTATAAAATTTTGTTTTATATTTAGTACTGTATACTCTTCCTATATTACTTATTAAATCCACATTGCAAATTAATATTATATATTATCTAATATAATTAAACACACATTGCTAATAGATTATCAACTTTGCTTTTGATACGTTAAGATAGATATAATATTCACATATAGAACAAAATTTTATCATAATAAATTTAATTTATTAGTGAAGAAAAGTGATAAATACTCTGATTTCCTAAATTATATCGTATAAAAAAATCTGTGTAAAATATTCTAACCTAAATAGGATATGCTTCGATTATATTTGTGCTAACATTGCTATAGAATCCATAAAATTTTTGCAATGATTCATAGTTCTATTTATAAATGGTGAAACTGACTTAATACGACGAATATGATAGATCTCAAAACAGAGAATAATAAAGTTATAAGTATCATAAAATATGAATTAAATTGTCTTTAGTTTATATTTTGTGATACTTATAACTTTTATTATTTTGGAGATATAACAAAATTTAAATAGAATGTGTTATAAAGTGAATAAAAGTCAACTTATGAAAGTTGACTTTTATTTTTATATTAACTGATTTTTGGCATAAAAGACAAACAGCAATAGAGAATGGAGATATAAGCGCTGGCTTAATAGAAAATATGCTTATCAGGGAGACTAGAGTATTCTATATCAATTTCTATCATGTTTAGCTAACTATTCTCGGTTTCGAATTTTGCGAATCATGAATGTAGAATGCTTATATGATGTTATGCATTAATTTTCTCCTTAGTTTTATTTATTTTTCCGTTTGTATTATTTCACAAAACTGAAAATTGAAGGTATAGCGTTATTACAGTAATAGCGTTACTTTTCCATATGGCTTTAGGGAAAAAGTTTTATTGAATATAATGGCCAAATACAGTGTATTCCAAAACTAAAAATAAAATTGATAATGTAAAATGTAATTTTAACAATTACAAAATTCTACTCACAATTTACACAAAAAATTATGAGTAGAATTTTGTAATTGTTTTAAATATTTTTAGATTCTCGGATACACTGCGATTGATCATTTTATGTTGAATTAGGACAAAATTATGATAACAGCTGCAAATGCAGAAAAATATGATAGGAGGGACATCATAATACAAATAATTATATTGTTAATAATTTAACAATATAATTCGCTTCATGAAAGTTATATTTTCCAAAATTGGATAGAGAGCACACGTCCCACTGCTCTTACCCTGAATCTGCATATGCTATGGAAAAAATGGGATTTTAAACTGAATCTCTTGCGATTTAACAAAAACTTATGCGTAGTTTTGAAAAATACTCTCACAATTTTTGTTTTTGGGAATTCGTCTGGTAAATCAAAATTCGTGTACGGTTATGCTGAACTGTTAATCTTGTACTAATTTCCGCTTTGTGATGAAATGGTATCTAGTACAAAATCTAGATTGAACACTTTAATTATTAATGTCTTATTATTTTATCAAACATGGATTATTATTGTTTTGGTCATTTTAATCAAAATGTTTGTGCGCTATTATATTACACCGTACTATATCACGGGTGTAATTATAAGTACAAGATTTTTGATTCATTATGTGCTAATGTAATGTACTGTACATCGATAAACTCAGGAGTTTCTATAATCTACGACAAGGGTGTCAAACTCGCGGACCGCGGGCCGCATGCGGCCCACATTGACTATATTTGCGGCCCAGCCAACAAAACGTACACAATAATAATAATGACCATATTTTGTTCAATGTTTGCACATATGTATTGAAAAACTACGCGCAGGCGTACCATTCACCCTCCCCATTAATATTAGCAGCATTTATTTTAGATCCAATATTATTATCAGATCCAGAATTAACGACCCTCACCTTGGATCAATTTTGAAAGTAATCACTGCGAGCAATATTTTTCCCGAAGTAGGAAAGATAATAACGGAGAAGAGATGCCAAGTGTTAGGAAGAAAACATTAAATTGTCCTTGTCCTTTTTTATTTCTGTTCTTTTCGAAATAAATTTATGTTTCTATGAATATTGAAGTTTTTTTTGCGGCCCACCTAATCTCAAACCTTTTTATTTTGGCCCATGTTAGCCTTTGAGTTTGACACCCTTGATCTACGAGGATCGCTTTATTCTTAAATTAAACGTCAAAAGCAAATCTTAAAATTAATATCAATTAAAAATAATGCATCTTAAAATATGACAGTTTTGAAATTTGATGAATGCAGATGCTAATATTTTATTGTATTAAATTTCACGAAACAGAATTTTGAAATAATACTTCTGAAAATAATAGTCTAGAAAAATGATTGTTGAATAATATTACATTGTTTGATTTAAAGAAATAAAGAAAATATCAAATTTAACTTCGATTTATTACTTTTTGTTCCAAAAATTTCAGGAGAAAAGTGAAATTTATGGTGATGAAGATTTATTTACAATTTAGTTGCAATGTTTTGTATCTTGTCTTTCATGCGTTTTCCTGAACTTCATTGGGCAGGAAGGATACTTACAAGATGTGATACATCATTTCCGGTTGGATATAAGTTTGTTTTACCTCCCAAGGAAACTAATATCACAGGAAAGGAAGGGTGTAGCGAAGAGGCAACTGATGTTCGTTCTCCTCTGCCTGAATAGAACTTATTTTTAAATTATTTCAATAGCATTATAATTTCAACTTTTTAATTTTAAATTCAATTTTTTTATTTTAATTTTTTGTAATTATAATTTGTATTTTTGTAATTACGGATTTCGATTTAGAGGTCTGCAGATTCTAATCAATATGTTGTAATGAATCGCATGACACTTTAATATTAGCTCGGATCAAAAAAAGTTCTTGATGAAGATGTCAAATCCAGTTTAATTCATAATGAAAGTTCTACGTAGTCGTTAGATTTCTGGAAAACAAACAAAATCTGTGGAAAAAATAAATTTACTACTAATATCACTTGACAATAAAATTTGAAATTTTCAAAATAATTTTGTTAAAGTAAAATATAATATTGAATTATAGAAAAAATAATCATTTTTATGCATTTTTCTTCTTATTAAAATATGTGTTCCAATACAGATCTTTTTATTGTTTTCAGATTTTTCTATAAATGATTAAGTAAATTTTTACTTATATAACATTCTATATTGTTTCATAAATAAAAGATTATATCAATTGGTATCTAGATTTACTTATATTTGAATTGTTAATAAATGAAGTGCTTTCAAACATGATAGACAAATAAATATAATTTATTTGCCTATCTTGTTTTTATCTTGTTTTGTCTTCAGTTTACCTCGAAAAAATGTGGGAAAAAACAAATATTCAAGTATAATATCTATGATATAGAAAAGTTTTAATAAGGCTATATCGAAAGGATGATTAAATTAAATTTTATCAGAATAGCTAAGAGAAGGATGTGTGTTATATCAATAGTTTATTAATAAAATTAAATTTCCTGATTAATTTTCGATTGCTAGTATTCTATTAAATTTATTTTGTTATTTATATATCACTTCAATGGTGAAACGAAATTAAAAAAAAATACATTATTTAAATGTATGGTTTACATTGTCTTTGTATGTTACTTATATTTAATAACACATAAAAGAAAAATTCTTATTTTCATTTATATAAAAATTAGTATAATGTATACTATCATATTCCTAAAAATTATATATATAAATTACTTTTTTATATCTGATTAATTAATCTCGGATGTCTGTTATTTAATTAAAAGTTCAGACAATTATATTCTAATGTCATTGCAGAATAAAAGTGCTCTTTGAACTGCCCTGAATTGTTATTGTATTTTTATCGCAAAGCAGTGCATTATTGAAAATATTATACTATACCATATTTGTAAAAATTATTACAAATTATAATATTGTGATTTTAAGTCTTACATCTTTAATAACGAAATTGGATAGATATATTTTATCAATTACCACAGTATATTTCATGAAATAAAAATTTGTTTATTTTTATTTCATGAAAAATATAAAGTAACTGTGTAGGGGCGGCCCACCTAAACTCAAACCTTTTTATTTTGGCCCATGTTAACCTTTGAGTTTGACACCATTGATCTAATCCTAACTATAATAAATAACAAAAGTATCAGAAAAAGAATCTACTTAGCAATTTTGAAGCTTATGATACATATTTTGTACATAATCATTGTTTGCATATCAGGATGCTGCAAATAATTCATCTGTTTATCACATTACTAGCCACTTTGATTTGTCATTGTTTGCAATGTATGCAATAGGGACAATCAAAAGTGCATATTTGTGAATGAGCATTAAAATTGACAGTAGCATGACATCCAAGGAAAAAATAATGTATGAAAAGTTAATATGGATTAGTAAAAAAGTTTAAAGTAATTCCTTCATGAATCAGAGAGAAAAAAATTGCTTCTCGTACTGTGACATATTCAAAAACATCATAATATGCATGCATATATTTTCTGACCCAAAACTAGAATAGGAATGTAAATTGTCTAGGCTAGACTCCTCATTTATTAACTTTCTTGCTTATCTTTCCCATTCTCTCTGTGTAAGCAAGATAATTATGTTTCAATTGTATTTAAATACTTATAATTTGCAAAATTTTATAATCTTAAATTTTATTATATTTTAATTTAATTCATTCTCAATAATCAAATGCTATTTTTATTATAGGAATCACTGATTGAAAAACGTAATGAAAGACAAAAAGAAAAGTTGGAACGATTAGGTTATATCAATACTAGAAGATGTGCTGCTCGACCTCTCTATGGATTAGATCTTATTAAGACAGTTACTATAATTCATGATATTCAACCATGTTCTCTATCAAAACCATGGCGTGGAATGGGATACGTTAACTGTTATAATGCACCTTATGTTCAACAACAATGTTTTGATTACTGGTTTTTTACTCAGTCTCTTTCATCTATGATACATACTCCAGAATCTTATCTTGAAGAATTAAAAGATATTATAACAAGGTTAGTTATAATAATGCCTTTCATTAATATATATAAATATGTTTAATTTGAAAATTTGTTTTGATATTGTTTATCTTATAAATATTTGTTTCTTCATATATTTTTTATGTGAGGGATTATCATTCAAAAAATATTTTGTGTACATTAAAAAATAATTCTCTATATATTAATGAAATATTTATTCTTAAAAGGAAAACTAGATTTTTATTGCTGGATAAAATCAATTTGATGATCATCAGCAACAAAAATCAATTTTTTCTAAGAATTAAAATTTGTACATTGACTCATGTTTCTTTTGTGTATTATTAGTAGGATAATCAGTGCTGATAATATTTGGTTGAAATTTAATATAGCAAAATCATCATTATCTGATTATGCAATGAAGTTTCATGGCAGTGCTTTTTATTGAAGTTTTAATATCTGTTTATTTCAGGCTCCATGGATGGTAGACATTTTTAGCTAGAATTAACATGTTAGTTTGCATGCACTCATTATTACCAAGGAAATGTCTGTTTAAGTCAATAACAGTTGAAAATATTCATAAATTATGTAAAAATACTGGGCTAGCATAAATGATTCATCGTGTTTCAAAACACTTTTTATTAAGAAATATAAGACCTACAAAGATGAGTAATACATGAAAAGATGCATACCATCATCAAGTTTCAGGTACGTACTACAGTTGTTCAATGTGTGTGCCATTGATCACACAACATGTCCAAATAGCAATCCAGTTCGTTCCATACATTCAATAACATGTTCCCGTCAATTTTCATCACAGCATCAGTGATGTGTTCCTTCAGTTCTTGCAGTGTTGTTGGCATTGGGTGAGCAACATTGTTTGTGCCTTTCTCAACGGAGAACTGCTACATCGCTGGATTGGATGTGTTGTTATAGATGTTGTTCCTCATGCTATGTGATTTCTTCCTATGGAGATATGTGAAGGACAGAGTTATCTATCCCCAATGCCAACAACACTGCAAGAACTGAAGGAACGCATCACTGCTGCTGAAACATTGACAGGAACATGCTATTGAACGTATGGAACAAACTGGATTATTGTTTGGACATGTGCTGTGTGACCAACAGTGCACACATTGAACATCTGTAGTATGCACTTGAAACTTGGTGAGTGTATGCATCTTTTCATGTATTATCCATCTTTATAGGTTTTATAACTTCTTAATAAAAAGTGTTTTGAAACCTAATGAATCATAATTCTAGCCCCGTATTAAATGAATTATAAACATCAAATTTATATTTATATAGATAACAGCAGTATTATATTTTTGTTATTCAATTTATAAAAATTAAATCAAGAGTTTCTCTGGATGCAGATGAGAAATGAAAACTTAATGAATGCAAATAATTTTCATTAAAACACCATCTTGCAATTAATAAATTTATTTCTCA
This sequence comes from Olivierus martensii, assembly GCA_000484575.1. Classification (NCBI taxonomy): domain Eukaryota; kingdom Metazoa; phylum Arthropoda; class Arachnida; order Scorpiones; family Buthidae; genus Olivierus; species Olivierus martensii. The sequence goes on along the minus strand of AYEL01087564.1, from coordinate 16,338 downwards.
ATAAATGCACTGTGTTTATAGTTTCAAGTGATTTTATATGACTGGAAACACTAATACAGAGTTGAATATAATTTTTTCTTTGATTAAAAAACAATAATGTAAAAGCTTTGCTAGATAGAAACATAAAAAATAAAATCCAAAACAAGCATTCAGATGATAGAATCATCATATATTAAAGCAAATATAAAGTTTTTATCCTTTTGATTCAAAAGAATTAGATAAAGAATAAGTTTATGGCTCTAAACTGTATAATTCTATGTATATTTTAATTATATAATTAAGTGGATTACTGCTGATGAAAACCCTTTTGGGTTGAAAGTACTTTAGAACTTTATTTTTGCTCATCTGAGTGCTTGTTTTGGATTTTATTTTGAATTTTTCTATATTGTAGAAACATGTAGTTTGTAGCATTTTACTGTATATGCCAATTCTTGTAGTTTTTTTCTACTATACAGTTGCAAAATCTGTGTGATCTAGTTTGGCAATGCAATTGCCTTTATCCAAACAGCATTTAAGAAGGTTTTGTAATTCAGAGCTCTCAGAAATACCTAATATTTGTTAGTTGCCCACTTCCAATATTTATTATTATATTCCATTTTAAAGTAATAAACTTAACAAATACAAAAATATAAAAACCAGATACAAAAAGAATCTTTTCATATATCAGACCATTGCCCAGGGCCTTGAGCTCATGTCAGTTGCATTGACCACTCACAGAATTTATTTATTATATTACTGTCATATATATGAATTGTTGTAAATCAAGATGGTTATAAGTTAAAGATTACTTGTAGTTTGTTTACACACACCAAAATGTAATATGAAACTGACAACTATCTTGATGAAAAGTGATTAGCTATTTTTGGAAATGATTAATTACAAGTTAATTTTATTTCTCAAATATTTCATATATGGGAGAGATTGTCTATGGAATGTTATTCAATTGCAGAAATTGGTAAATTTAGTTTTTATGAATAATTATTTTAGTAATAGAACACGATAAATTAATTGTTTAAATTACAATATTATTTTTTATTTACATTAAAATTCTTTTACAGATATGTGTTTGTAGTTCCTGGTGTTACTGCACCACAGATCACAATGCATATGTCTCATCCATCTCCTTCTACTATAAATGAAGAAAAGATTAGAATTCAGTTATTACATCAAGAATTATCTAGTAGATGCTCCTTACTTCATCCCATAACAAGTAATACAAGAACTCAGTTTCCAGAATTAAGACTTATTCAATATGATTGTGGTAAGCAGTAATTTTTTTGTTTTTAAATATTTTAACCTTTAACACTCCACTGCCTGGTCTCCTGAGACAAACGTGCTCTGTCTTGCACTCCTGGTACTGGTCTCCCGAGACAAAATTTAAAACTTAATAACTTTGTAATTTTTGCATAAATCGAGAAAAAATGGTTAAAATCTCAAATTCTATCATATTTTCCATATTTCTATCATATTATTCAAAAATAAATTTTTTGAATAATATGATAGAATTTTAATAAATTTTAATTACCCCTTTAATTCGAACCCAATCCAAATTAATTAATATAATTGTAATCTTTGCAACCCCCCCAAAATCAAGTACAGTTTGTCCGAATTTGTCCGACTTCAAAATCATGTTCCAAAAAAAATTTTTAAAAATATTTATAGCATAGAAACTCTTATAGTTTATATAAATGTATATAATTTGAAATTTAAAGATTCTTTAAAAGAAATTTTAAGTATTTATTAAACAACAATATTACACTTAAACTTTCAAAAATATTAGAGACTACTTACTTAATACGATACTAGATTATTACATTCTATGAAGCGATTGAAATAGAGAAGGGACTCCGGAAGAATGATATTATAAATGAGACCACGCCCATAGAAGTCCTTGTTGTTATTCAGTGGTTTACTTCAACCAATACCTTTATTTTGTCATCATCAGCTTTAACTGACTTTCTAGCAGGTGGTGCATCTTTAATATTAAAATTGTCAAAATAAAATTTTGCAAACCAGTTTTGGCACTGGCATTCTGTTAACACATCTCCATACACTTTACATAACTTTTTTCTTGCTTGAACAGCATTTTTACCTTTTCGGTAATAAAAAAAGCAAAACATGCCAAAAATTTCCATTTTATTTTCCATTTTGATATGACACCCCAAAAAAAAAACTGCATAGAATCATAAAAAAAATTTTTAATAAATAAATCTTGAAATGTCTGCTATCAAAATATAAAATGGCAATAGCGTTTAGAATGAAGTTGGCTGATTAAAAATACAATTAATGACACTGATGAGAAAAAACGAAATTACTTTCCGAACAACCCAATATGATAACAATTCTATAAGTGTGAGAGTAAATAAAAACATGTCAGAGTGGTTTATAATTGAGGAAGAGATAAGATAAGGATGTATGATAGCCCTTGGTTGTCTAATGACATATGGATGCATGTATATGCTATGCCCAAACACCGAAATTGCACAATGATCGAAAAAACAGGCAAATGCATTGTGGCAAGTTCCAAACAACCAAATACTGATGCTCAACATTATTTTGCTTTGTGGCCATTGTGAGATAACCACAATGCATTGTGGGCAACTCTGCCAAAACCAATACATGTTCTGAGCATTTTAAAATAACCACAGACCATTCTGAAATAGATCAGGAATATGTTTGAGTAATAAGTTTTGTGGCATAATAGCGGCGACTAAAATAATGGCCAGTAGCGGAATTTTACAAAATTGATAGCACTTTTGTGGATTATCTGCTGGCAATACTAAGTTCGCTTCATTTTTGAAAATGGCTACCGGTGAATGTGGATTGATGGCACAAAAACCTAATAATAGGAAAGTAACTTTTGAAGAAAAGCTTAAGATAATTGTTGCAAGTAGTAATGATCATAGTAATTATTTTACGTTTGAGAGATAATAATGAAATTGTGCATGAAGTGTAAAAAGTAAAATGTTTGTGAACTAATCAATTGAGATTATCATCTAAGCAGTATAGAAGATTGAGAAGATATATCATATCATAACTATTGATGGAAGTGACAAATTAATTGAAAAGTCTATTGAGATGAAAGCAAGTGATATTTTTCGATATTACAGCAAAATTGAAAACATATTTGACATCAATTAAAGTGCTCATATTGCAACTGGTCATAAGAGATTAAGAGGTAGGATAATAATCTACTTATTTATATATTTACATATTTTTAGATTTTTATTAAAGGTTAGAAATATTGGTTTCACTCTTATGTTAGTTTTTTTTATTATTATTTTTAGTTATGAAGGCAGAGTTAAAGAAGAAATATTACAACGTTACAAGGGAAGCTAATTCAGCTTTGCTTATTTCTATGTGGGCTGTGTTAGCTAAAGAAGAAAACTAAGAAGAAGGAAATAGTTAAAGCACAATTCTATCAAACCACATGAATTCGCAATGCCAAGTGGACTTGATTGATATGCAATCAGAACCTAATGAAGATTACTGTTTTATTTCAAACTACCAAGATCACCTTACAAAATTTACAATACTCAAGCCATTTAAAACAAAAACAGCTGATGAAGTTGCCTATAAAATTGATATATTTTGTACCTTTGACGCACCATTTATTCTCATAAGTGACAATGGAAGAGAGTTTTCTAATTGAATAATTCAAGAATTAAGAAGTATGTGGCCAGGTTTAAAACTTGTTCATATGAAACCTAGACATTCTGAGAGCCAAGGTTCAGTAGAATGATCAAATCAAGATGTTAGGAATATGCTGGTGGCTTGGATGATAGACAAAGGTATTAACAAATGGTCAGAGGTATTGAAATTTTAAACTTTATAATACACACCATAAGGGAATTTTTAATCCAAACAAACCTAATCATCATCCCAATTTTTCCCTTAAGTGTAATGGATTTTTAATGATTTTAAATGATTTAAACTAATTTTAGTTCCATCTTGTAATCTGAATATTTATTAATTATTTAATCAATGAGTAGTGCCGTCTATTAATTAATAAAAAAATTAAATATTTTGATTATGAGAAGGCACTAAAATTAGTTTTAAATTATTTAAAATCATTAAAAATTCGTTATACTTAAGAGAAAAATTGGCATGATGATTAAGTTTATTTGGATTGAAATTTATCTAAAGTAAGAAGAATCATTCATTACATGAGGGAATCAACAAAAGCCCATAAAAAGCAATGTTTGGATGTAAGCAGAGAATTGGGTTAGCAGATTCTTCTTTAGAAAAAGATATTTACAATTTGTCTGTTCAAATCTGTTTCAGAACAGTCTGTGGTCATTTCAAAACGTGTATTGGTTTGCAGAGTTGTCCATAATGTGTTGTGGTTATCTCACAATGGCCACGAAGTGAAATAATGTGGAGCATCAGTGTTTGGTCATTTGGAACTTGCCACAACGCATTGTGGCTGTTTTTTTTGGTCATTGTACGATTTCGGTGTTTGAACATAACATATACATTAAACAGAGGGTTCATGTGTGAAGGACTGCTATGAATAATGGGTATGAAGGTGGATTGTGTGTGCATATTGTCTGCTGTATGGCTGATGACACTACTTCTCTATGAGAGTGAACAAGGTTTGAAGATGCTTGTTGCACATTTGAATGAACAATAGCAGAGGAAACAGATGAGAACAAAGACAGGGAAAATGAAAAGTGAATCACAAGGAATCTGTTTTTCACTTTCAGCTTTTCTGAATTTGATGAAAGAGAATATAATTCCCTCTCTAACTTAAGGAATTTGTTTTTGATATGGGTGGAAGAAGGTACAAGGTGAGAGATTGAACTAAATGGGATGAACTTGAAGCAGGTGAATAAATTTATATATTTGGGAAATATATTTGAGAGGAAAGGCTACATTGATAGTAAGATTGTGAGAAGAGCAATTGCTGAATTGAAAGTTGTTGGTGCACCTGGAAGATATGCTATAAATGAGAATTTGTCAAAGAATACTGGGATAGTTATATATCAGTGTATGTTGGTTCCAACCTTGTATTGAAATGAGACCTGGGTATGGAATGAAAGGCATGGAAAGTATTTGAAGTGGAGATGAGATGCTTGAAATAAAAATACATTTGTTTATTAAATATCAGAATAACTTATAAATGAAGTATCTTTTGATATTTTTCTTTTATATAATATTTATTGTTATTTTCTGGATAATTGCACTTTTATCTATCAGAAAATACCATATTGTACCATGTTAACACAAATAAACCACACTTGATTATAAATTTTATTTGAAAAGAAGAAAAATACTTTTTATTAAATTTTACCATAGCTGAATTTAAATAAGAAACAAAATCAATGATGTTTCATGTGAAATGTATATGATCATCTGCAATTTTTTTCTAATATTTGTGGAATTAATATTTAATTTTTTGTTAAAATATATTTCTTATGGGAATATGTCATATATAATTAGAACTGTAAATGATATCAATAATTTTAACTTTAGTGTAAGATTTTATGATATAGTAGACTCCCTTTTATCTAGTTTCACTTTAACTTAACACATTTTTGTTGAGCTATGAGCAGAAATAAAAACAAAAAAGAATAAGCCATTCAGAAAGAAAGTGCTTGAAATTTTGATAAGATATATCAAATAGCAAGATATTTCAACTGTATTTAAATAATTCACATCAAAAATTGGCATGATTTTGTGATTTTGCTTTAAAAAACAAATTTAGATCATAATGTCAAATGAAGATTTGAATATTTTTTATCAAAGCAAATGTTATTTATATAAAATTTATAAGTTGTAAATTAAATATATATACATATATATATATACATACAGTGGTGTCTTGGTTAATGACAGCCTCGGATAATGATGTACTTGGTTAACAATGAGTGGCTGTAAGAAAAAAATCTCTTGGTTAACGACTCCTGATTATGTGAACCTCTATCCGATTTAAATCCCATTATTTTCAGATCTCACTCATCCACGCATGGAAAGACACTGTCGAATAGAGAACAGCCCCATGGTGTAGCTCAAGTATGTTTGACCAATCATAGCTAGCTGTTTATGTTTTCCATATATTGTTTTTTTCCTTGTAGCGTACTGTGTTTTATTTTAAAATTTGTGGTTATAAATGCATTTTATGTTGAAAATGAATATTTAAGCATTTATTTTTTATGCATTGGTTCATATAGACAATAAATAGGCAAGTGCGTATTCGTTCACCATCAAAAGGCAATATCAAATCTCATCTGTATAATAATCATTGAATCTATAAGCTGCTAATCAGTGTTTATGGGTTGGTTTGTCAAAAAACTCCGAAGTAAGCCCAATTGTCCTTCTGGTGAAGATTGATAATTAAAAACTGTTTTTGTGAACAATTCATTTTAATTATTAAAAACTGTTTTCATGAACAATTCATTTTATTAATGTTAATTTTTATTTGTGGCAAATATAAGAAATAAATGAATTCATTTTATTAATGTTAATTTTTCGTAGTAAATATAATAAATAAGTGATATATTCCATATTTTTAGGACATTTTAAATGAGTTTTATCTGCATTTTTAATATTTGAATTTTTTTGTAGCAAATATAATAAATAAATGATATTTTCCATATATTTTAAGGACATTTTAAATGAGTTTTATCTGCATTTTTAATATTTACTATGGTTGTTTTTTAAATGAGTTTTATCTGCATTTTTAATATTTATTAGCAAATATAATAAATAAATGGTATTTTCCATATTTTTAGAACATTTAAATGAGTTTTATCTGCATTTTTAATATTTACAATGGTTGTGGGGAGGAGCCAGAACAAATTAATCAATTTTCAATTAAATATTATGGGGAACTGTGCCTTGAATAATGGCAGTTTTGGTTAATGATGGTAATCTAGAATGGATTACTGTCGTTAACCAAAGTACCACTGTATATAAAACATATATATTGTATATATGCATATATTAACAGTGGACAAGTTGCAGCTCATGAACCACATGTGGTCTGTACCAAAGGTGGCCAAATTGTGGCTCGCGAGCCACATGCAGCTCTTTAGTACCTTCAATGTGATTCCACAGCATGAAAGTCAATATTGATTTGGTGATGATATGAGACGCAATTCCTGGTAAGTTATTAATTTAGATCGGGTGGGCAAAAGGCGGCCCGCGGGCCGGATCCGGCTTGCGAAGGCATTTTATACAGCCCGCCACATAAACTAGAACACATTACAGTTTCAAGTCCTACATTAGTAAAATTCTACTCAAAAAGAAAAAATAAAATAATGGATACTGTAGTGTAAAATAATGGATATTCTCGGTAGTGTATAGTCCCTGCAAGTATTGGTCAAACTGCCGTTAGGCAGCCTAAGAGCCCCAACCCTGCATTATATCATATTTGCCAATCAACACAACTTTGAAGTCTTTTGCCATAGATGAATTGTGATTTCTATTTAAATAAAATTTTTCAAGCTTAATCTTTACTTTTCAACAGTTATTTTCAGAATTATCTTATTCAATGAAATTGTGTTGCAGTTTATCAATATTATAGGTTTGATATAAGTAAATATTAAAGCAGCAGTTTAATATTTATTTATATCAAACTTATATGAGGCTTCACATATAAAATCATAATTATATGTGAGAGCATAATTTGCATCAAAATTTCAATTTATGAGTTTTTCCCCCATTTTTATGAAAAATCTAATAAAAAAAAAGTTTCATAATTGAATAAGACAGACCTTGCTAATACTGAGAAATACATAAAGGATTTGAATAATATCAGACATACTACACAAGTATGTTTTATATGAGCCATTTATTTTGAAAGTGGCTTAAAGTTCATTTGTTTTTAAATAAGAGATATTTAAGGGTATGCATTTGAATCAATTTAAAAATATTGGTTACTGATAACATGGTAATATGATATTTTTGCCTTTAGAAAAATATATAATTTACTAATGCAATTAACTTAATAAACATTATTTAAAACCATAGGACATTTTTAGTGGCCATAAATGGACTTAAGCCACTTTCAAAATTAACAAAATTATTTTTTTAATTTTTGAAAAAGCATAAGTCCCTTGAAAAAAAAAAATATAATAGCTTTAAAATAAATAGTAAAATATATAATTTTGTGTTATAAAACTAAACATAACATTTAATCACTCAATAAAAATTATACAGTCAAATTATATTTATATCTCCTTATATTCCTGATTCTCAAAGAAAATTCTTATAAAACTCAGGAATTAAAAAACATTCTGTGAATTTGTATCTTAAGAAATTCATAGCGATGCATTAATTATTTTGGCCCTGTGACATTTTTGAGTCAATAAACTAAGCACATAAGTCACACAGTTTATTCGTGTCACTTCTACTTAACTTATATTTCAAAAAGAAAATTATCAGAAAGTAATCACAAAATAATACTTAAAACAGGCATATAAACATAAAATAACACACAGATCAATAAATTGTAAAAACATTCATTTTATTGCAATTTTAAAGATTTCTATTGTTGCCGCTATGTTGTGACATAAGCAGATTTATGATAATTTTAACACACAAGCCAAAACAAATATCTGGTTTTTACCCCATTCAGCAGTTCACCAGAGTAACAATGATGTCTAATGACATTTAAAATTCATTAGTCAACTGATTATTGATATGAGAAACATTTGTGTATATGCAAACTCTAACTTTCAAACATGGACTTAAGCCACTTTCAAAATAAATTTTTTACCATTCCATTCACTAGCTAATTTTCTATTAACAAAATCTTAGTGAATTTGAACACATTGGCTGTAAATTGTTTAAAAATGAAAAGATTACATAGAATTGTAACCATTATAAACATTAACTTGATTTTTTTGAAAAATGGACTTAAGCCACTTTCAAAATAAATGGCTCATATATGAAAGTTCCAAATTTTAAAAATGTTTAAGAAATATTTATTTAAAATTTTCTTCTTTTGTATGTGGGATTGAAATTCTGTTAAATTTCAATATATATAATGCAATATATTTTAAAAATTTTAAATTATAATATATGCTAATATACAAGAGTTCCTAAATAATGATGTTTAATATGTTGAAGTCTGCAATATATTTCAAATTAAACCTAATACACAAAAAATTCAGATTGTGAAATCTCACTTAATTTTCATTGAAATCCTTTGAAATTTTTAATGATTTATTATGTTTAAATTCTCATTCTAACAATGTGAAAATTTTTCAAATTTTATATTTTTCACAAGTTTTTGTTCCTTATATGAGATTGAAGAAAACACGATGTTTTTGTATGAAATCTTAGCCATCCAATGAAATATTTGTTATTTTTGGATAGTGGCAAGCCTTCTGAATAAAATAAGCTATGAATGAAGAAATTAGACCATATTTTAAAAAATTATAAATAAAAAACAATTCCGCAAATTTTCATTATTTGTTATGTTGTATATTAGTTGAAAAGTAACATAAATTTATTAAAATATTGTCATTATTATTAATAAAATATATTTATTGGTATATTTTTCCTTCATATCAATAATTTTTATTTTAATTTTTTATAAATTTTCAATTATAATATGAAAATCATCCCCTATCATATATAAATAGCTGTAATATTGTCTATTTTGCTTTAATTGGCCTGCAGATGCTTTTTGTTGACACACTATATCCAATACCACATGCAGCACAGTAAAGCAGGTCAGTCACAATTTCTCAGGAAATAACTGGTCTCTATAAAACAATAAAAGTGCCATACTGATTTAAATAGCATGAGAGTGTTTACATTCTGATTTTCTTGTAGTTTATTTAATTATCAATAAAAATAAAACAATAAATGAGCAAATAAGAAATAATGTTTATTTTAACAGAATTAGCAAATATTTTTGTATTATCAACAACACTTTTTCAATTTTACAAATTTTAGAGCTATCAAATGAAAATTTCACTTTTTACATAAAATTTCAAAAATAAAATCATCTCATCCCAAAACCAGAATAAAATTAATAAAAAAAATCAAAAATCTATTAATAAAATTTATTCAAATTATCTATTGTAAAAACATAATTTAAAAAAATTTTGCCGATTTAAAACTTTTAGGAGACCATCATTGGGGAAACATATTTTCAACCAATGCAATAGCTGCACTGATTAAATCAGGACTGAATTTTTTTTAAACATTTTCTTATTGTTTTTTGTTCCACTTCCATGATTTTAACAGACCTCAATGGGTTAAGCCACCATATTGCACATGGGATATGCTGCATCTGGTGACAGTTACACTTTTAGAGCCTATCACAGGCTGGGCAGCACTAATGATGGGATCAACTAGGATGAATGGAGTTAAATGGGTCAAGCTTAAACCTTTCCTGAAAAATTGGAGGTGTGGGACCTGGAATTGAACCTGGATCCTGAAGGTGCTAAGCTACTGTTTTATAATGAAGCCATTCTTCAACCTAAATAGAAATGTTGAGATTTCTATTAACATTATTAAATGACAATTTTTTATTAAATTTATATGCATTTTTGTTATTCATGACATTATCAAATTGCCCTGATTATTTGTTTCCTTACAAAGAATACTTTATAAAATTGCTAAATGATAGCAAATACAGGAGGTCTGACTTACAACTGCCAAATGTACGATAATCTGCACTTATGATAGTGATTATTTACAACAAAAATCCATATTATAATGGCCACCATCAATGATTTTACAATAATGGTGGCCAATCAACCACATGGCCCAGTTTTTTCCTATGTAGTCTAATATCACTTTCCATCCAGTGAGTCCTAAATGTCAAGGCATTTCCATGTCCACCACAAATTGCTCACACCCCTCATAGGTTCAGCCTTAACGTGGAAAATGAAATTAAATAAGCTCAGGTTTGGACCCTCCTGAAAAAGCTTGAGATGTTGGACCCAGGAATTGATCCTGGATCTTCCAAGATGGAGAATGATTACTTTACCATGTGCCTGACACTAGAAATTTGGATATAGGAAAATAAACATTCCATCTATTTTTTTTTACATTTTTTTTTCTTTAGTTTTATCCATATAAGTTCTGATAGAAAATACATAATTTCTTCATTTTAAAGAATAAACAGTATTTATCAATACTACTGAATGCTGATATATTTTTTAAAATATATTGAATATTCTGAGTTCTGGTGATTGGGGAATGTAACCTCCATTTATAAAACTGTACCTATGGAAAATTGTGTTCGAAGTTAGGACAGATTTGAATTATAAATAAAAATTTTGAACACAATCCTATTGTAAATTCCTCCTATATCAACTTTTATTGGAAATGTTTTTCTTCCTTCTTTTTAGTTTTTATGCTATTTTGTAACCAGAGGTTATTAAATGGAAGGGCAATTCCAAGGTTTCTATAGACCATCTCCATAGCCAAGAGGCCTTCAAGAATGGGGGATTGATGAGTTAGGCCGAGATCTCTAAAAATAATTTGATATATGAAACTAAAAACCCATTCTTCTATTTCTGAAATTCCTGTATTATTTCATTTCATATACACACTATTCTTTGCAGCAACTTTATCACTTATACAAGAAATCCGTTTAAGATATTTTTAAACTTATTTTTAATATCAAAAATTCTTCTTTATATATACAAATACACATTAAAACATGGCACTTTAAGAGAAATATGCATTTCGGCTGTCTTAGCCCTCTTCAGTTTCATTTATTGTTACCATGCTGTAAAAAAAAATAAGTTTAAAAATATCTTAAACGGATTTCTTGTATAAGTGATAAAGTTGCTGCAAAGAATAGTGTGTATATGAAATGAAATAATATAGGAATTTCAGAAATAGAAGAATGGTAAAAATTAACACTACCTAAAAGATATAAATAAAAACTGATTGTTTATCATAATCAGTTACATTTCACTATATAAAACAAAATGTCTTCATTTTGAACTTAAAACATGGTATAATTTTATTTTCAACAGATTAAGAATTGATCAGTTCAAAACTGCAAATTGAAATCATGTATTGTGGCCTTTAAAGTATTAAAATATTGGGCAGAGTTATGTTTAAAAAATTCACTATGATATATAAATTCTGTCTTTATATTTTTCTGATGATCCAAATGCACAGATCAAGAAACACAGAAGAACAAATCTATTTCTAGAAACACTGAAACAGCCAAATAACTATTTTTAACCAACTACAGGTTGACTATCAAAAATCCGGCAATCAATATTCCAGTTCCATCAGTTTTCTGGCATGAATGTCAGAGCGCATTTCTAAATTTACGGTGTTGGCACGCCACTGTTTTTTAGAGGTGCCGTTTATGTTTTGACAGTGCTGTACTCCAGAATCAGATGTTTGGTCATGCTTGCAACCAGGGTTGCCAAATTGGCTTTTTTTAGACATGATTAGTTTCAGAATTTTTTTTTAAATATTTTGGTGTTTTTTCTGGCTTTTTTTTTTGCTTATTGGCATTATATAAAATCCTTTTAACTTTTTTTGAGGGTACAATAACGAATTAAAATTCTATAGAATTATTATATTTAGTTGAATTAAAATTCTAAGGAATTATTTTATTTAGTTGAATTAACATTCTGTAAAACTACAATCTTTTATTTAGTTATTTAACAATAAAATTTCATTTGCTTTTCATTTAGTATTTAATTTTATTACTTTAAAGCACTGTACAAACAGTCTTTTTCTATTAAATATATACAGCATATATATATATATATACATACATCAAAAATCCAGTAATCCTCAGGTCTCAAGGTTGCCAGATTTTTGATAGTCAACCTGTACTATTAATAATATTTGAAAATAACAGCACTAAACAGCAGTTGAAAAATAACAACTAAAAATTTTAATGAAATGTTTTTGGTTGCTATACAACCAATTTTCAGTATTAAGAACAGAATACATAAAATTTTCTGAAAATTTTTTGTATTCTGTTCTTAATACTGAAGATTGTCTATGCTGTTACAGCCAAATACAGTAAGTTTTTCAATGAAATTCCTACAAAATATGATCAAAAATAAACATGTGATATATATGTTATGGTAAAAGTGATTAATTGATGATTATGCATAATCATCAATCATCTTGGTGAGTTTGATAAATTTCACTAAATTTTTCACTTTTACTGGTGATTTTACATAATTCCCAAATGAAGGTGGTAAATTTGATAAATATCATTGAATATATTATTTTTAAAGCAATTTTTGCATAATATCCAAAATATAATTCATAAATTTGATAAACCGCTTGAAATTTCTCACCTTTGTTTTCAATAGTTGCCTCAAGAACACCCATTGAATCAATGACTAATACAGGAAGTATATCTCTGCATAGAGGATCAGATGTCTTAAGGGCCCCATAACTGACAGCTTTCTTTGTTTCTTGTGTATTATCAATAATGTCTCCATATTGCCTTTGTTTCTAAAGTGACCAGATTTTTCTGAACTTCAACCTGGGATGCTCTAGATATTGGGGGTGTAGGGAATATAGGGTGTGGGGTTGGATAAAATCCAAAAAAAATTTTTTTAGAAAAATGAAAAAAAAATTTTTTTTTGAAAACAATGAAAAAAATAAATTATAAAAAAATTTGCAAAAAGAAAGCAGGAAAAGATAAAGAAACATAAACAAGATATTTTGCTATTACTTTTATTACTTTTTCTTCAGTTTGATACATTCATATTAGTTATACTGTATTAAGGTGATTACTGTATATACTCGTGTATAAGCTGAGGTTTTTTTTCTCAAAAAAAATTTCTGAAGTGGGGGGTCGGCTGGATCAAAAAAATCAACTTTTTTTTGGCTGGAGAATTTGAATAAATAAGCAAAACCATAACTTATTGAATGTATCTCCCAAAGACCAGGAAGGAAATTTTGTAATAATTCATTTAAATACGATACCAAGTAAAATTTTATCTTATCTCAATGCGATCGAGCACGTCACACTGCTGACTCCAACCTGCATCTATATACCATAATCAGATAGGCGACACCGCGCTGCCCAATACGACATGATGCAAAAACTTGACAATCAATCAAGAATCATATCTAGGATTCATATTTGAGTAAAGAAAATATTTATTTTCCATTATTATTAATTAAGATTGTTTTAATTCATTCGCTAGTAATCGATAAGTACTTATTATATTCAACCCATTGATGATTAAATAGATTGAAAAATAAACTATAATAGATAAATACTTATTATATTTAAATCATCGATGATTTAATTAAAATAGATTAAAAAGTAACTAATGTTTAAAATAACGAAAAGATAATTAATTATTTAAAATCTGTACTGAAAAATAACTTTAGTCTATCAAAAAAGCTCATCGTAAGCAAAATCAAAACTTTGAAATCGCACATTTAACATCTAGAAATCACATTGAGCAGAGCAACCCAAAATGAGAGCCTTCGCCTGCCTAAGACCAGAGGTAGAACTCCAGAAAGCATGATGCTGAGCTGCCAGCCAGTCCCTGAAAACCTGCCCAAAGATATCCGAACCAATGCCCAGGACAGGCTCAGGTCCAAAAAAGGGGCAAGAAGCCCCTTCTCTGGCAAGCTTATCAGCAACCTCATTGCCCCCAATCCCCTTGTGCCCCGTCACCCAAACCAGTTATACCCTGTTCTTGGTGGCCAGTTCCTCAATGAGAAGACGGCATTCCCAGACTAGTTTCAAAACAAATCGGGAATTATCAAGTGCTTTAAGAGCAACATGACTGACAGATAGGATAAAAATATGCTTACCAGCATAATCCCTTTCAAGATTAATACTAACACATGCAGAAATAGCAAAAATTTCTGCTTGAAAGACAGTGGCAAACCGCCAAGGGAAAAGGAATAAAACATCCGAGTCCCTTCGCAGTAAACCCCTGCCCCAACACCAGTAGTGGTTTTAGAACCATCCATAAACCAGACCAAACCACCCTTAATACTGTGCCTAAATCCCCCTCCCTAGCTCTCCAAACTGGGAAAAATAACAGTGAAGGGCCGGAAGAAGTTAAATCTAGGTCCATGTAATCCTTTTAAATCAGAATGTTACAGTGTATCCTGTTCCCATTCAAAAGACAAATACTCTACCTTATGGGTCCAAGAAATCCCTCTCCCAGAAGAATGAAGCCTATAATTGCCCTCCTATGGGTCCAGGAAATCCCTCTCCCAGAAGAATGAAGCCTATAATAATGGGTCCAAGAAATCCCTCTCCCAGAAGAATGAAGCCTATAATAGCCTCCTGTGCACTCACCTCAACAAACAAATACAGAAGAGGAATGCACAAGAGAACCTCGAGAGCGAAGCTATTTCATCCAACCTCTTCACATGTTTAACGTCTACTACGTTTCTACACATTTCCTTCAGCAGCTTTGCATGACAGTAGGAGCAGTCTTCATAGCCCCAGTAATGCCCAAACAAGCCAGCCTTTGAATCTTTCCAAGTTCGGCCTGACAAGTCTTAAGTATGACCCTACGCCACCATACAATGGCAGCATAACTAAGAATTGGTCTCACAACCATGGTATAAATCCAAAACAACAGCCCTGGCCTAAGACCCCAAGTCTTACCCAAGATACACCTACATGCCCAAAGAGCCCTACAGGCTTTCCCCACAACAAACTCAACGTGTGGCTTCCAAGTCAAACCCTTGTTAAGCAAAACGCCAAGGTATTTGATCTGGGTTGAAAACTGCAACTTTTTACCGAAGAAGGTCGGCTCAGTTAACCCTACCAACTGTCTTCTTCGAGTAAAAGACACAATAACAGTCTTGGCCAGATTAACAGACAATTCAACCCTATTACACCAATACGAAACTGTATTAAGAGCTGCCTGAAAGATTTCAGAAACAGTCCTAGAAACTTTCCCACCACAATAATGGAAACAGTCCTAGGAAATTTCCCCACCACAACAATGTATATGTCATCGGGAGTAACCAACAGTGAAGAAACCCTTTCCCATTAAGTAAAGCCAATAGCTCATTCACCACAAGGCTCCAAAGAAGGAGAGACAACACCCCCCTGCGGACATCCTCTATCCTAATCATGACTTCCTCCTCACAGAGTCTGTTAAAAAACAACTCTATGCCTCAGCATGGAGCCAATCCAACAAATAATCGTTGAACTGACTCCATGTCTGAAAGCAGCAAGGCTAATTTGCTCAAAAGAAGTAGAGTCAAAATCCCCTTGAATATCAAGGAAAGCACCAAGGGCAATCTCCTTGTACCCAATAGCCCTCTCAATGAGCGAAACAACCTCATGAAGAGCATGCTCAGTCGATTTGCCAGATTGATAGGCAAATTGTCTGCAACAAAGGGGGATCCTAACCAAGGTCCCATCCCTAATAAACCTATCCACCAACCTCT
>AYEL01087562.1:0-18238 GCA_000484575.1 Olivierus martensii | reverse complement strand
GTATCCGGAAGAGCTATCCCGGTTAATGATGTCATCTTATCTACATAAATTCTACCACTGAAACTGATATGTGAAAGTAAGAATGATCCATATCGGTGTTTTGTTCAATATATAAATTAATTGTAAAGTTAATGACACAAATGAATTACTCTGTAAACTAATAACTTTGAACTTGTTAGGTATAAGTATGTAAATGAGCGAGTGCGGAAGTGTTCGTCATTCGTGTATAAAAGAACGACAATCGACAAGTTTTTTGAGGTGCTGTTTGATAACGAGAGGTGCTGAATTTCCAGACATAAATTGGTGAAAGTGACAATTGAGTTTCTTATAAGGGGATTCGACTATTATTCAAGTTTGTATCGGGAAGTGGAGGTAGTAGAATTTAAGTAATATTTAAGGTTCCTTTTGTGGATAATTGAGTGTTGATATTTGAATTTTATTAAATAAGTTTTGTTGTTTATTTCATTTGCTTTATTTCGTTTAAATAAAGCTTTAATTAACACTTTTGAAGTGTTTGGAGTCTAATAAATTTATATTTTTTTATTATCTAACTTGTTTGAGAATTTATTCCAATTATTAGTGTAAGTTTCTAACATCGTTGTTGTTTCAATCTATCACTTATTCGTCACTTCTTCGTGAAGTTCCGGTTTCGTTTTTGCCGGTTTATGTTATTTATTGTTAGATTGCTTTTGTAGCTAATTAGTTTTTAAGTTAGAACTTAAAGACCTGAACTCAGGCCGAACTCTGGATTGCAGAGTCGCTAGAACCGTTAGGTTTAGTTGTAAGTAGCATTAATTGACAGTCGTTCAAATCCGCGACTTTGCACTTTTAGCCTTTCTAATGGCCTTATTATAACCATTGAGAGCACTTCTATATGCATCCCAATCACCAGTGCTCTTAGCTTTATTAAAAAGCCACCTAACATTACGTCTAAGACCTCCCAGCCTTTCATTCCACCAAGGAACTCGCCTTGATGAGCGAGCAGTCCTGACAGGACAAGGTGGTAGGTAAGAGAATTGCCTGTTGAATCTGGTCAACAGTCATCTCTAAATCCACCACTGAGCAAAATCTGTTCTGTACACCTCCCAAGTTGAATTTAAGGTCGTCTCTAAAGGAAAATTAGTCCAATTAGTCCTGCGAGGGTCTCTATATGTAACCTTACTAGGTGCCATACCCTGTTAATTAAAGCAAATATATCTGTGATCTGAAGAAGAAGGCTCACCAGATAGATGTAAAGCAAATATATCTGTGATCCGAAGAAGAAGGGTCATTCCTTAGGTCAATAACCTCCCTCCTGTTAACAACAGCAAAGGTAGGCTCATAACCCCTATTCAGAATAAATAGGTTAGTACCATCAGAAACTCCAATAGGTGCTCCCCCTTCAGTTGATGTCTTTGCTACCCCAAACCCCCCATCAGAAACTCCAATAGGTGCTCCCCCCTACGGTTGATGTCGTTGTTACCCCAAACAAGATGAGAGTTAGCATCGACACAACCAATAAATCAAAATGATTCTTTTGACAAAATTCCACCAAAGACCCAAATTCAGACGTTAGTGGAAGTTTGTCTTTATCATTAGGGAAATAAGCAGAGGAAACAAATTCCTTACCAGTATCCCCCTCATTAAGCTTCACCTGAACAGTAGTAAGGTCCCTAGAACATTAATCCCAAACAGGTGAAACATGTATGTTATTCCTAGTGAATACACAAGTCTGAAACATGTATGTTATTTTTAACAAATACACAGGTCCGGGGACCACTATTGGTACAAGAAGTAAAAGAAAACAACTTATCTTCTTTGCAGTGAAGCCTCCGTATTTGGCCCTCTATAGTGCCATGGCTCTTGAATAAGAGCAAGGTCATAACAGCCCCCCACAAGCAGCCGTCCCAAAATGGCGAAAGCGGCTCGGGAGTGCTGTAGGTTGATTTGAATCAACCTCAGGCCCATGACATTACAGGTACCTAAGGTGGACAAAGTTCCATGCCCTCCTCCTTTGACTGGGCGTCAGAAAGACCCGTTGTACACCCAAAAACCCGATCCTTATCGGCGAGTCCGACCAGTTTATGCCCCTTTTCAGGAGCAATTACCGAAGCTATCAGTCTCCCAGACTTGGAATTAGGATCCAAAAGTACCTTGAAGGTATCTTGATCGACCCCAGAAAAGGCCTTAAAGTTGGCCGCCTTGATAGCCTTTGCTGAAGCAAGATCAATCATCAGGATAAAACACTGTCCCTTAGCATCCCTACTACAACCCAAGACCCTCCAGTGTTCAGTCTTGAACCCTGGGTTGAATGCTTGAAGTCGAGCAAAATGTTTGCGCATATCCTGCGTACGTGTGTCCGCAGTACGATAGGCCATTTTCACAGGCTTGGGCAAGTTCATCGCAGGAATAACCCTTAAATGAATCCCCTGTCCAAGAATACACCCATCCAAAAGCTGAGTAAGCCACTAACAGGTGAACTCATTTATACAAGTATAAATGAGTGCACCATTGCCCAAGGAATACCCTTTAAGCAGTGGCAAGGTCTCCCCAAAAATGATTCCATCCACGCTGCTCAGGATCTTATCCAGAATGAGATCCACCTCAGCAGCCTCCATCTTGGAGTCTGGAAAACCCTCCTTGATGATGGCTAACTGAAAAGAAGCCACAGCTTCCGTATAAGATCTAGGCTGAAAGCACTGGGAATGCTTAATAGTCCTCACCTCCTCAGAAGAGGGGGGGATAGACAACTGAGATCTGATTCTCTTGCTAACACCAGGGGTGTCAGCAGGAGAGTCAGACAAAGAAGCTAGTTGGAAAGTACCGTGTAGTAGCTGAGAGCCACCAGCGCCAGCAGCTTCCCTCCTAGCCCTCCTACGCTTTTGCCTAGCCGCTCCAGACAAACACATCCTTTGCGGACTAGATTTACTCCCGGAGGCAGAAATGATACCAGAAGACTGCTCCACTGTCCCACTACCTGGAGGCATACAAGTGACCTCGGCACCCTCAGGTGTACCAGGACCACCACCTCCATGATGAGGCGGAGAAGCAGTCTCCCCAGAAAAAGTTTTAGAAGATAAATTTTGAACATGCATGCCCAAAACAAAAAACTGAAAGAAATGCAAAAAGTCACTGCCTGGTTATCCTCCAATATAGGCGGAAGGCTAACTATGACAGGGTTTGCCTGGTGCCCTGAAGGGATCGTTAACGACACTACATCTTTTACTACCCCAGTGCCACTCAGCACAATGCCTTACACCTTAGTTTAGGTAGGGCACTCTCTTAGTCTGGCCCCTTACCTTTGACCGTCCGGCATGGGAGACCCTACCAGTAGCAAAGCTACCACTGGCATAGCTCTCAGGATCATTGGAACACGCAAGCTCCCTCACCACGACAAGGTGGAGACACCATCGAGAGAAAGTAAACAAATAGAAAACTTGTTAAAAATTTCTTATTGATTCATTAACTTAGCTAACTAGTTCTGTCTGGAACCAATTTACTGATTCAATAAAGCTGCAATTTGTAATCGCAAATCGGACTATTCAATTCATTTCTCAACCCAGAATTGGCAGCCACGCGAGGTTCAACTTCCGCTTTCGATTCCCTATTTTGGTTTCGATTTGGCAGTTGGTTTGATGATGATTTGAGACACAATCCTGATAAGTTATTAATTTAGATGATGAACAATGATTAAGAAATATTTATTTTCATAAATTTTACAACAGTTAATATTGTGGTTATTCATTGTGAGGTTGGCTAATGGCCAGAATCTCACAAAGCAAGAACCAATTACCATATTTTCCATAGAGTTAATACTTCGATTAGTACGAATTCGAATAGTGCGAGAACTTTGTGGAACCCATTATTCGCACTAATCGAGGCCTACCTGTATATATATATGTGTGTGTATATACGAGGGCGGACCCAAAAAAAACCGAACTGAGAGCGCGCTGCCATTCGTAGACGTAGTAGAGAGTTCTCCGGCTAGATGGGGTTAGTAGAGACCTTCACGAAACAGCTGTGCAGACGGCGTCAGTTTGTACATTAACGTTTGAGCATAGTGTTGTGTTTCTCTTACTGTTATTTTGTTCTGCCTGCGAAGTCGTTATGGCAAATTTAAAAGAACAAAGAGTGTGTTTGAAATTTTGTTTCCTGCTTGAAAAATCGGCAACGGAAGCTTACCAAATGCTTCAACAGGCTTTTAAGGAGGATGCTATGAGCCGCACACAAGTTTTCGAGTGGTTTGGGCGCTTTAAACGTGGTGAGATGAGTGTTGAAGACCATGCTCGTTCTGGGCGTCCTTCAACATCTCGAAACGATGAAAATTAACCAGCACTTTTATTTGGAAGTTTTAAGACGTCTGCGAGAGGATGTGCGGAGGAAACGCCCAGAACTTTGGCAATCAGGTGACTGGTTCCTTCATCACGACAACGCCCCCGCACACACGGCCTTACGAGTGATCCACTATCTGGCCTCTCGGGGATGGCCTGTCGTTCCCCACCCTCCGTATTCACCAGACCTAGCCCCGTGCGACTTCTTCATCTTTTCGAGAATGAAGAAAAATCTAAAAGGGAATCGTTTGGACGATGTGGAGGCGGTAAAAACATCTTTGCAAAGGGTACTGGACAATAGCAAAGTTGAAGAGTTCCAGAGATGCTTCAAACAATGGGAAAAAAGACTTGACCAGTGCATCTAATCTAATGGAGAGTACTTTGAAGATGACTGAAGGAATTTTGTAAAAAAGTTAATAAATAAGGTTTTTATACAAAAAATCCGGTTTTTTTTTGGGTCCCTCCTCGTATATATATATATGTGTGTGTGTGTGTGTGTGTGTGTGTGTGTGTGTGTGTGTATAAACATATACACATATATAGATATGTATATATATATATACAGTGGATTCTGCTTAATTGGGGCAGCCTCTTTTTTTGGGCCAAATCTTAAAGAACAGAAACCAAACTAATAAACTAAAACATAATTTAAATACTTAATTGGGACAGTAACAGAAAAGGAATTAAGCAATTTTTGACATATTTTAGGAATTTTTTGAAAGTATGTCAACCAGCATCTGCTTAAGAGTCTAGGCATAGACTCTTAAGTTACTATATACTATACTATATACTGTTACTATATACTGTACTTAGTGATATTCATTTACAATGTTGATTTTATTTAAAATTTTCAAATCTTTTCCAAGATGCCAAGAAATGATTTTACACTTTCAAGTAAAATTGCTTTGGTGGATAAAATTAAAATCCAGCCATTTAATACAAGCCATTGTAGACTTGCTGATATAACTGGTGTACCAAAATCTAATATAGTGCATCTCCTACAATAAGAAAATCAACTGCATGAGGAGTAGCCATTACAGAAAGAAATTTGGAACATCCAAAAGAAAGTGTGATGGAAAGGATCCAGAAGTCGAAGAAACATTAGATCAAATATCTATATACTGGTATATATATATATACAGTGAAACCTGCTAAAACGACCACCTTCGTAACACGACCCTCTGAACTAACGATCACTTTTTAGATGGAACATCCCATTTCGTATATATAAAACATGGTTCTCGACCTCTTTAAAACGACCCTCCCTTAAACGCGACTGTGACCGGCAATAAAATCATATTTTTTAAAAAAATCCTGTTAAAAACGACCAGTACTGAAGAATATTTTGCTTTTTAAATTTTTGAACGAACTGGAGAACAGGAAATAACAACAATTTCACAGTTAGCAGACATTGAAATAGACTTGGATGCAATTGATGATGATGTGCCAAGCTCAGAAATTCTTGAGTATGACTGGGAACAACAATTCTTACTGGATGCTTTGCAACCTGATCGTGCTCCTGACAAAGAGGATGAGGAAGGCAGTGAAGGGAGAGAGAGAAGAATCAATATTTCGTAGTCTTCATTTTCTTCTCTGAAGAAAATGAAGGCTACGAAAAAGTGCTAATAGAAAATATAGTTCGTACAATAAAATCATGAAAATACACTGCTGACGAATTAAACAGTGAACATTTGACAGAACTTTTAAATAAGTTAGAAATAGAATTTGAAAATTCTATAGTAATACATAAAGCAGCTAAAAGTAAACAAAATTCTATCACAAATTTTTTTATCTCTTTGAACTACAGTAATTAGCTCATTGTAGGAATGGAGTACAGTATTAATGTACATGTATATACAATTTTTTAATATGTAAATAAAAGCAAAAATCCTTCAAAAACTTGTCACTATTATATTTTAGATACAATACAGTACAGTACAGGTACTTGTATCACTACACTACCAATAATTTTAATACAGTACACTGTATTTTTGAACTGTGTTAAAAGGCCACTTCTCTAAAAAGACCATTTCTTTGAGAACCATTAGTGGTCATTTTAGGCAGGTTTCACTGTATATATATCTGTATATGTATAGTCATACTGTATATATATGTATATATATGTACAAGGGTGATTCAATAAATAAGTTACAAATCATGATTGAAAAGAAATGAATGGAGATAATGACATACAAACAACATTTATTTTCAACATAATCTCCATACAAATTTAAGCACTTGTCTCACCGTTTCACAAGTCCCTGGAAACATGTGGCGTAAAATTCTTTTGTTTGCTGTTGGAACCACGTGTGCACTGCTCTTTCAACCCCTTCATCGTCAGGAAAGCATTCTCCCGAAAGATAATGTTTCAAGGGGCCAAACAAGTGGAAATCGCTCGGGGTGAGGTCCGGGCAGTAAGGTGGATGTTGGAGGCAACGTTTCTGGCGTGGTGATCTCTACCAGCCGACCGGCTCTATGTTCGTCTTTGATACTTGTTCGCCCTTCCGAGAACTTCTGCACCCAATTATGGATTGCCTGACGTGACAGGCAATGTTCATCATACACGGGCAGCATTTCCTTGTGGATATCCTTTGCTTCCATATGTTTTGCCCCCAAAAAACGCACAATGGCATGCTGTTCTATCGTGGTACATGTACTCAGGGGTGCCGCCATCTTGTACAGTCATGCGCAGAACGATCGTTGTGCGTCACAATAAAACTAGATAGTGCTGCTATCTAGCGGTGACAGTTTCCCTCACTTAATTAAAAAATGAAGGTCGCAACTTCGATTTGTAACTTACTTATTGAATTACCCTCGTATATGTCATACTGTATATACTATAGTTTACATATACAGTCTGTATACTATACTGTAAAGCAGGGGTGGGCAATTATTTTCTGCTGAGGGTTGGATAAACAATCTTCAGGATGACGCGGGCCGTATAAAAAATGAAATGTACCTAAGGACAAATTTAACCTTATAATGCCATTATGTAATTATATAATGAAATTATTGATGATAACATTAGCTAATCTATTAATAATTAATAAAACTGCTTTGAGATAAAATGATTACTCATGTTCAAGCAAGACTGATTCTGGCACAAATATATTCCTCTAACCAACACATGGGACAAGAATAGCGGTTGCACCAATTTATCTGCACACGTTCTTGTCAATATCGCTATCGTGTGTAGCCAAATTTGTGATACTTACACAAAGAATATATTCATGTATCAATATTATTTTTAAAATTTTTTCTTTCTTGTGTTATTTTCTTAGTTTTTGTTTATATGCAAAGAGTTCAAAAGCATCCGTAGAAACTATTGTTTTCATTAGAAACATTAGAAAATAATTCATCCTACGAATTAATAAATTCAGATAATTTTCATTAAAAACATAAGTATTTTATCAAACTGATTAATTGCTTACAACCAATTACATCAGAATGTTACAAAATATTAGATACCTACGTAATTAATTTTGTAAAAATAAGTTTACAACTTGTTTTTACAAAATTGATGTACAACTAGCACTAAAAGACGTTCACTTGAGACCTCGATATATAGAAAGCCATCTAATACTCCTGTAATAATCCCATGCTGGTCAAATGACTGTTGGAGTTACAAAAAAGCTGCCCTTAGATCGTATATAGCTAGAGCTATAATGCACTGTAGCACTCAAGTTTTGTTTGAAGAAGAAATGGGAACGATTTTAGAGATTGCGAGGAAACACAGTTATGGTAGAAAGCTTATAGAGAATATTTATAGAGAGGCTCTACGTAAACAAGAACATAGAAATAGTGTCCTCAAGAACAGGAAACGGATGTCGGACAAGGTAATAATATGCAAATAGAAAGAGGGTTTGAAGTGGTTCCAGACGCTCTAAGGCGTTTTAAAACAGTTGAAAAATTATTGAAGCTAAATAAGAAGAAACCTGCTTATAAGAGACCGAGTACAATTTTTAATTTGCTAAAGAATGTCAAAGATGAGTATGCAAAGAAGAAGGTACAGGTATTTATGAAATACCTCTAACGAACTTAGATAAGCAGCAAGAGGAAGCTACGTCGGTGCGACGGCGAGGAATCTGAGTGATAGATTAATAGAACATCAAAGAGATATATAAAAAAGAACTATGTCAACAGCTTTAGCGAGAAGGGAGTATAAGCATAATGTTGAAATAAGATGGCAAGATGCTAAAGTAGTTAAGCAAGTACATGATGTAAAAGATTTATTTATTGCAGAGCAATTGCAGATATTTAGAGGAAGTGAGAAGGGTAGTGTTATCAATGAGAAGAAATCTATTTCTATTTCGAAAGCCTGGAGGTTTGCGTTGAATGAGCAGGTACAGTATAAAGAGAATGGAGATATGAAAAGAATATAACTTAGTAATATCATTTAGCATAGAATGTTAAATATTTTTTTTGTTTTTTTGTGCTTTTAATTTTCTCCTATGTTTTAATATATTCTTTAGCTTTTCTTTATTGTAAAATTATCTTTTGATTTTTAAATTTTTTGAATTTTGTTCTATGTTCTAGAATGACGATGTTTATTGTAATTGTTGATTGTTCTATAAGTTATATTTATGTAAAAAAGCTGATGAGGACTGTATATGGCCGAAAACGTTTCTTATTAAAGTTTTATTTTAAGTTGATTACTTCTGGACTGCTTATTAAGTGCTTATGTTTATTAGACTTTTGAGTTAATAGCCTTTGAGAGCAGTTTCTTTTGAGTTTTTTATTGGCTATGCATACATTAATAATAGCACCATACAAAATGGTATATACATTAATAATAATAATAATAATAATGTATTATAATAAATTATTATACATTAATAATATAAAAATACATTAATAATAATAATTATTAATGTATACATTATAAAATACATTATTATCAATATATTACATTGTACTATGAATGTAGTACAATAGTAATACATTATTATTAATGTATACATATAAAAATACATTAATAATAATAATTAATAATGTATTATACCATACAAAATGGTATAATACATTAATAATAGCACCATACAAAATGGTAGCATGGCTATGCATACAAAATATGAAAAATCTATTCTTTTCATATTTTGTACCACATATTGCCATGCTACCGGTAGTTCATTTGCTTTTTCGTTTAGTAGCTTTTCTTTTCTATGCCCTAGTTCTATTTCCAAGGCTTTTGCAACATATGCATGCTTCTTCTTCCTAAAAGTCCTAATTATACTAGATTCCTCCCAATCTATTTTTAAATCGTTACTATATGCTCCGTTCGCAAGGGCGGTTGAGACATTACTCTTGGCTATATCGTTCTTGTGTTCGTGAACCCTTTGTTTCAGCGTTCTAGTTGTGACTCCTATATATGACATTTGTTGCCTCATAGAGCGGTCTTTAACAGGTATTTTATATACCCCTGCTTTCTCCATTACATTACGAGGATCCTTTTCATTTCTCAAGATATCAAATATAGTAGGGGCTCTCACGCTTGCAATCTTTTTCCTGTTCAACTTTGCTATTTTCTTAACGGTCTGGTAATTGCTCATTCTATATGGGACAGGGAGGTAGCCTATCGGTGGATCTTCTTCGTCATTAGCATACGGTCTGGGTATATTATTATTGGTTGAATCACTAATGCTCTTCTTTACAAGTGATTTGAGTTTTTATTCAGTTTGTTGAAATATGGATATATGATGAAGATAAATTTGTAAAATATTTTCAAATGGCTTCAAATTGTTAAATTAATTTCTTTTTTATATATTTATATAGTAAACTTAGGATAAATAATATTAATTAATTTATAAACATACCATTTTCAGAATTCCATGTGGGTTTTCCATTTTCATAATGTATATAACTTTTTAAACTTTTCAAAAAATAAAAGTATTGGAATGACTGCTAATTGAACAGAGAAGACTATTCACAGTATCAGTACAGGCCTAGATAAGTTCAGTCAAGCTCTGTTCAAATATTCCTTCTGGTCAAGTTTGACTGGAGCATGATTGGACTGAGATTTGACCATTACCCATTGTGTAAACAGATTCATTACAACAATGCTGAAATATTTGACCAGACCAAGAGCAGAACAAAATCGAACTATGAGCAGCTCGATAGTGTGGATTGGCTTAAAAAATAAATATTTTTTTTTAGGTTCCAGAATTGATGGAAACTTTAATATTTATTTGATAATTTCTGCTGAACAAAACTTCAATAAAATCATATTGTAAAGAAATGTGACTAAACATGACATGATACACTTGTATCCTGCTCATTATTCAGCATTTTCTTCAGATCACATTACAAAGTTTCAATACCATAAATCTGGTATTTTTTTGATTTATTCAAATAAATAACCTATATTTTGAAAATTTTTTAAATTATAAAATTATTATTTATTTCAATGAATGCCATATTGTTCTAACATTTAAAAGTTGGGGGTCAATTTATAAATGGATATCACATTTTAATCTATTTTCAAACTCTGAAGTAGAGGGGGGTTGTCTTATACATAGATCAGCTTATACATGAGTATATATGCTATTTTTCATTTATAGATCAATTAAAAAGTTTTCTCTTTCCATTTAGTTATATATTTTTATATTGACATTTTTGCTAATGATATGACAATAGTACTTCATTAAAATGCAGTACTTCTCTCAGGGCTTGATATTTTACAGAATTTACTGTATATTTATTATAAATGTATTATTTTTCTATCAAATAATGTTTTAAGTGAGGAATTTTTTGTTATATATTTACCTTAATAAATAAACAAAAAATAAACATGAAAAATATTACCTAAATATATTACATATATTTAAAAGTTATAATGAAATTTTTACAGCAAATTTTGGGATTGCTTCTACAGATTATTTTTGGTATTTAAATCAAAGTGGAACATATAAAGTGGATGGAATAAATGATGCGCATGACTTCCAAGAAACACTAGTAAGGTTTTATGAATAATTTCTTTATATTAATTATCAACATAATCTCCATACAAATTTAAGCACTTGTCTCACCGTTTCACAAGTCCCTGGAAACATGTGGCGTAAAATTCTTTTGTTTGCTGTTGGAACCACGTGTGCACTGCTCTTTCAACCCCTTCATCGTCAGGAAAGCATTCTCCCGAAAGATAATGTTTCAAGGGGCCAAACAAGTGGAAATCGCTCGGGGTGAGGTCCGGGCAGTAAGGTGGATGTTGGAGGCAACGTTTCTGGCGTGGTGATCTCTACCAGCCGACCGGCTCTATGTTCGTCTTTGATACTTGTTCGCCCTTCCGAGAACTTCTGCACCCAATTATGGATTGCCTGACGTGACAGGCAATGTTCATCATACACGGGCAGCATTTCCTTGTGGATATCCTTTGCTTCCATATGTTTTGCCCCCAAAAAACGCACAATGGCATGCTGTTCTATCGTGGTACATGTACTCAGGGGTGCCGCCATCTTGTACAGTCATGCGCAGAACGATCGTTGTGCGTCACAATAAAACTAGATAGTGCTGCTATCTAGCGGTGACAGTTTCCCTCACTTAATTAAAAAATGAAGGTCGCAACTTCGATTTGTAACTTACTTATTGAATTACCCTCGTATATGTCATACTGTATATACTATAGTTTACATATACAGTCTGTATACTATACTGTAAAGCAGGGGTGGGCAATTATTTTCTGCTGAGGGTTGGATAAACAATCTTCAGGATGACGCGGGCCGTATAAAAAATGAAATGTACCTAAGGACAAATTTAACCTTATAATGCCATTATGTAATTATATAATGAAATTATTGATGATAACATTAGCTAATCTATTAATAATTAATAAAACTGCTTTGAGATAAAATGATTACTCATGTTCAAGCAAGACTGATTCTGGCACAAATATATTCCTCTAACCAACACATGGGACAAGAATAGCGGTTGCACCAATTTATCTGCACACGTTCTTGTCAATATCGCTATCGTGTGTAGCCAAATTTGTGATACTTACACAAAGAATATATTCATGTATCAATATTATTTTTAAAATTTTTTCTTTCTTGTGTTATTTTCTTAGTTTTTGTTTATATGCAAAGAGTTCAAAAGCATCCGTAGAAACTATTGTTTTCATTAGAAACATTAGAAAATAATTCATCCTACGAATTAATAAATTCAGATAATTTTCATTAAAAACATAAGTATTTTATCAAACTGATTAATTGCTTACAACCAATTACATCAGAATGTTACAAAATATTAGATACCTACGTAATTAATTTTGTAAAAATAAGTTTACAACTTGTTTTTACAAAATTGATGTACAACTAGCACTAAAAGACGTTCACTTGAGACCTCGATATATAGAAAGCCATCTAATACTCCTGTAATAATCCCATGCTGGTCA
Source organism: Olivierus martensii (assembly GCA_000484575.1). Lineage (NCBI taxonomy): Eukaryota > Metazoa > Arthropoda > Arachnida > Scorpiones > Buthidae > Olivierus > Olivierus martensii. The sequence continues at coordinate 5,542 of AYEL01087562.1, read as the reverse complement.
AATGACTGTTGGAGTTACAAAAAAGCTGCCCTTAGATCGTATATAGCTAGAGCTATAATGCACTGTAGCACTCAAGTTTTGTTTGAAGAAGAAATGGGAACGATTTTAGAGATTGCGAGGAAACACAGTTATGGTAGAAAGCTTATAGAGAATATTTATAGAGAGGCTCTACGTAAACAAGAACATAGAAATAGTGTCCTCAAGAACAGGAAACGGATGTCGGACAAGGTAATAATATGCAAATAGAAAGAGGGTTTGAAGTGGTTCCAGACGCTCTAAGGCGTTTTAAAACAGTTGAAAAATTATTGAAGCTAAATAAGAAGAAACCTGCTTATAAGAGACCGAGTACAATTTTTAATTTGCTAAAGAATGTCAAAGATGAGTATGCAAAGAAGAAGGTACAGGTATTTATGAAATACCTCTAACGAACTTAGATAAGCAGCAAGAGGAAGCTACGTCGGTGCGACGGCGAGGAATCTGAGTGATAGATTAATAGAACATCAAAGAGATATATAAAAAAGAACTATGTCAACAGCTTTAGCGAGAAGGGAGTATAAGCATAATGTTGAAATAAGATGGCAAGATGCTAAAGTAGTTAAGCAAGTACATGATGTAAAAGATTTATTTATTGCAGAGCAATTGCAGATATTTAGAGGAAGTGAGAAGGGTAGTGTTATCAATGAGAAGAAATCTATTTCTATTTCGAAAGCCTGGAGGTTTGCGTTGAATGAGCAGGTACAGTATAAAGAGAATGGAGATATGAAAAGAATATAACTTAGTAATATCATTTAGCATAGAATGTTAAATATTTTTTTTGTTTTTTTGTGCTTTTAATTTTCTCCTATGTTTTAATATATTCTTTAGCTTTTCTTTATTGTAAAATTATCTTTTGATTTTTAAATTTTTTGAATTTTGTTCTATGTTCTAGAATGACGATGTTTATTGTAATTGTTGATTGTTCTATAAGTTATATTTATGTAAAAAAGCTGATGAGGACTGTATATGGCCGAAAACGTTTCTTATTAAAGTTTTATTTTAAGTTGATTACTTCTGGACTGCTTATTAAGTGCTTATGTTTATTAGACTTTTGAGTTAATAGCCTTTGAGAGCAGTTTCTTTTGAGTTTTTTATTGGCTATGCATACATTAATAATAGCACCATACAAAATGGTATATACATTAATAATAATAATAATAATAATGTATTATAATAAATTATTATACATTAATAATATAAAAATACATTAATAATAATAATTATTAATGTATACATTATAAAATACATTACTATCAATATATTACATTGTACTATGAATGTAGTACAATTGTAATACATTATTATTAATGTATACATATAAAAATACATTAATAATAATAATTATTAATGTATACATTATAAAATACATTATTATCAATATATTACATTGTACTATGAATGTAGTACAATAGTAATACATTATTATTAATGTATACATATAAAAATACATTAATAATAATAATTATTAATGTATACATTATAAAATACATTATTATCAATATATTACATTGTACTATGAATGTAGTACAATAGTAATACATTATTATTAATGTATACATATAAAAATACATTAATAATAATAATTAATAATGTATTATACCATACAAAATGGTATAATACATTAATAATAGCACCATACAAAATGGTAGCATGGCTATGCATACAAAATATGAAAAATCTATTCTTTTCATATTTTGTACCACATATTGCCATGCTACCAGTAGTTCATTTGCTTTTTCGTTTAGTAGCTTTTCTTTCCTATGCCCTAGTTCTATTTCCAAGGCTTTTGCAACATATGCATGCTTCTTCTTCCTAAAAGTCCTAATTATACTAGATTCCTCCCAATCTATTTTTAAATCGTTACTATATGCTCCGTTCGCAAGGGCGGTTGAGACATTACTCTTGGCTATATCGTTCTTGTGTTCGTGAACCCTTTGTTTCAGCGTTCTAGTTGTGACTCCTATATATGACATTTGTTGCCTCATAGAGCGGTCTTTAACAGGTATTTTATATACCCCTGCTTTCTCCATTACATTACGAGGATCCTTTTCATTTCTCAAGATATCAAATATAGTAGGGGCTCTCACGCTTGCAATCTTTTTCCTGTTCAACTTTGCTATTTTCTTAACGGTCTGGTAATTGCTCATTCTATATGGGACAGGGAGGTAGCCTATCGGTGGATCTTCTTCGTCATTAGCATACGGTCTGGGTATATTATTATTGGTTGAATCACTAATGCTCTTCTTTACAAGTGATTTGAGTTTTTATTCAGTTTGTTGAAATATGGATATATGATGAAGATAAATTTGTAAAATATTTTCAAATGGCTTCAAATTGTTAAATTAATTTCTTTTTTATATATTTATATAGTAAACTTAGGATAAATAATATTAATTAATTTATAAACATACCATTTTCAGAATTCCATGTGGGTTTTCCATTTTCATAATGTATATAACTTTTTAAACTTTTCAAAAAATAAAAGTATTGGAATGACTGCTAATTGAACAGAGAAGACTATTCACAGTATCAGTACAGGCCTAGATAAGTTCAGTCAAGCTCTGTTCAAATATTCCTTCTGGTCAAGTTTGACTGGAGCATGATTGGACTGAGATTTGACCATTACCCATTGTGTAAACAGATTCATTACAACAATGCTGAAATATTTGACCAGACCAAGAGCAGAACAAAATCGAACTATGAGCAGCTTGATAGTGTGGATTGGCTTAAAAAATAAATATTTTTTTTTAGGTTCCAGAATTGATGGAAACTTTAATATTTATTTGATAATTTCTGCTGAACAAAACTTCAATAAAATCATATTGTAAAGAAATGTGACTAAACATGACATGATACACTTGTATCCTGCTCATTATTCAGCATTTTCTTCAGATCACATTACAAAGTTTCAATACCATAAATCTGGTATTTTTTTGATTTATTCAAATAAATAACCTATATTTTGAAAATTTTTTAAATTATAAAATTATTATTTATTTCAATGAATGCCATATTGTTCTAACATTTAAAAGTTGGGGGTCAATTTATAAATGGATATCACATTTTAATCTATTTTCAAACTCTGAAGTAGAGGGGGGTTGTCTTATACATAGATCAGCTTATACATGAGTATATATGCTATTTTTCATTTATAGATCAATTAAAAAGTTTTCTCTTTCCATTTAGTTATATATTTTTATATTGACATTTTTGCTAATGATATGACAATAGTACGTCATTAAAATGCAGTACTTCTCTCAGGGCTTGATATTTTACAGAATTTACTGTATATTTATTATAAATGTATTATTTTTCTATCAAATAATGTTTTAAGTGAGGAATTTTTTGTTATATATTTACCTTAATAAATAAACAAAAAATAAACATGAAAAATATTACCTAAATATATTACATATATTTAAAAGTTATAATGAAATTTTTACAGCAAATTTTGGGATTGCTTCTACAGATTATTTTTGGTATTTAAATCAAAGTGGAACATATAAAGTGGATGGAATAAATGATGCGCATGACTTCCAAGAAACACTAGTAAGGTTTTATGAATAATTTCTTTATATTAATTATATTTTTATTTATATAAAATAAATAAATCAAGAAAACTTAAATTTCAGAAATTCCTTAATTTGTGCAAATGTCTTGCATAGTTTAAATTTATGCAAATTTGTTTTTACATTAAAAAGTAATTTAACAATAATCAAATATTAGCCAAATAATTCTGATATCACAAATTAATTTAGAAATAACTGAAATTAATGATTAAATTTAACCAATCTGGCTCCATTGTTTGACCAAAAATTAAACTAGAAATCTTAATACTTATCTGAAAATAAAATTTGTCCTGATCCTAGATTGAATTAGAGATCTTTAGGATAATGCTCTAATATTCTACCAGTTGAACAACTGGCTACCAGGCAGATTTCCTCTTCAGATATTTTATATAACAAATTTAGATAAATACATATGTCAGTCAAGTCAAATTACACTCCAATTGCACTAACTCTATAGCTATGAGCTCCTATAGCAAAGCTGGACAATTTATCTAATGTATGCAGTTATAATTTTTTGTATAATTATATCACAGCAGTGATTATGATACTACTATAACAAGAAGTAATATTAAATAGCTATACATTAAATATATTAAAATAATACCTAATAATAAACAACATTTTTAGCAGAATAAAAATTAATTCTATTTTCTGAAACATTTTCAGCTTACAAAATGGTATCATCTTCCATGCATACAAAAAATTCAGAATATATTCCTATATATTTAGAATTCTTTGTATCTATGGAATATGGTCTCACATTGTAAGCTGAAAAAATTTTATAATTGATATCTGATTTATTGTTTAGATTTAGTCATCATCTGTTGCCATGGAAGCACACAGTTCTGATTTAAAAAAATTTTTTATTCTTATAATATTTGTTATTTGTACATTTATGATTCTGTCACTGGTTTGATTGAAACATTCTAAAGAAGTTTTTTTTCCTACAAAACTACTTTTGAGTGCTTTTCTTTCAGTGATCATTTTAAGGATTACAAGCTGTTTGAATTTTTCTACTTTGTCTTTTTAACAAAATTGAAAATGGTTTCAATTCTCCAAAATTGAACGAATAAAAAATTGAAAGAATAAAATATTTTTTAAATCAGAAGAGTGTGCTTTCTTGGCAACAGATGATAACTAAATCTAAACAAAAATCAGATATCAATTACGAAGTTTTGTAATACTAAAGATAAAAGTCTTAAATATAATTATAATGCAATATTTTTAATTATTCCATACTTCCAAGTGAATGAGACATTTTCTCCCAGGTAGTCATTAATAACATTTTCTGAACAGGACCTTTTTAGGATTTGTAGTGCTTTGGCAATTATTCCTTCCCAAGGGATATCACAGGGTTATATTTAGGAGTAGTAGTAGTAGAATAGGGAGGGGCCTGTTTCAGCCCAAGCACAGCGTAGTAGTAGTGAATAGGGAGGGGCCTGTTTCAGCCCAAGCACTGCGACCAGTAGTAGAATAGGGAGGGGCGTGTTTCAGCCCAAGCACTGCGACCATTCAGGGTTATATGATATTTGCCTTATTCCATTCTATATGCACATTATGTTTGCAAGCTCTCCTTGTTAGCACTGATTTTAGATCCCGATTTCAAATTCTTCTTGTCTCAATCAGTCTGTCTCTAGATTTCTATTGGATATTTGGACAGATGGTTTCTAGGTTTTGGATTCCAGTTAATGCCACACAAGATATGACCATGTTTCTCCTTATGCCATATTCAGGAACAAGAATAAAAACAGTAAAAAATTTAGTCAGATCAAGGAAGATCAAGCTAGCAGCCAAAAGACAGCCTATTACTTTCAACCACCTTTGAAATGAAAAAGACAAGCTTGTAGAACATGATAGGTCAGCAGTCTATCAAATATTGACCTTAATAGACAAGAAGATGTCAGCCTAACTAAGATCATCAGTTTCAGTGTGAGGAA
>AYEL01087559.1:0-21810 GCA_000484575.1 Olivierus martensii | reverse complement strand
AAAATACCGATACGGATCATTCTTATTTTCACATATCAGTTCAGTGGTAAGTATTATGTAGATAAGAGGACACCATTAACCGGGATAGCTCTTCCGGATACGGGTTCCGATTCCGTATCACGTGATTGCCAGCCACGACGGAGAGCGTGGAAGTAAGTTAACTTTTAAACTAAAATATAATACATTAGTATATAGGAAAATAACGATAAATAAATAATAGAGTGCATAATAAAATAAAAATAGGACAGGTCCAAGTTAACTTCCTCACACACTAAACCCCAGAGAAAAATTTAAAAAAAATCTATGTATCAATTTATTTATGTATAAATCTGAAATACCTGTGCGTGCCTGTTCACTTATAACGCAAGAACAACTGAATGGATTTTTATGAAACAACTGTTGTTTGTTAGGGGATTTACACAGGAAAGACAGGTATTGATTATTAGAAATTAATTTTATATATTGTAATTGGCATAAATTACTTGATATAAAATCCAAGATGGAAGATTAACGCTATTTGAGCAACCTCATTGTGTTAGTGACCACGTGACATGTTAGCTGGGCAATATCATTGGATTACTAAAAGGGGAATAAGTTTGTATGGCGCATCTTAACTAAAAAAAAAAAAAGAAAAAATTGGTGCATGTACTATAAAAGGTTGGCCACCCCTGCTTTAAGTAGATAACTGTTTCGTCTTGTGACAACAAAAGAAAAAATTGGTGCATGTACTATAAAAGGTTGGCCACCCCTGCTTTAAGTAGATAAGTTGTCACAAGACGAAACAGTTATGTTCATGTTCTATTAAGAATACATAACTGTCTCGTCAACATAAGACATTTATTCATAGACATTTTGTACATCAGAATCAGATATGCATTTCGGATATTTTAACATACTTCATCTGTTGGTGTACAATTATTCAAAAAAGTCGAAATTCAGATAAGCTTCCGATTTATTGTAATGTAGACTATACATGGAGGTTTTCATCCACGGAATGAATTTGCAATTTACACAAACTGCTAAGGCTTTGCAAAATTTGTTCTTACAAACTGATAACGGATGAATAAGGAGACATCGCACTCCATTACGGTTTTAATTTAAAGCTATTTTCAAGAACAATTCTAAATGAAGTTCAGGACAGAATGGAGTCCAAGTTCGAATCTAGGTCCTTTTCACAAAGGATTCAAATTCCGGACGTCATTCTTCTTTTCATGACTGAACCAACTACAACTGCTGGAGCTCTAATGGTAGGCGCTGAAATAATAATTTTAAATTAGAAAGAATATAAATTTTATTTATATTTCCAGTCGTAAATTCTTTCGACGGAGAGAGAATTCACAAAATTGTTTAATGAATATTATATCTCGCTAATGGCAAGTTTTCTTCTGTTTATTTAAAAATATTGTTTAGAATGCAATTCCGAACCAAGGTAATTTCATTAGTCAATAAACTTTCTAAAAATATACAGATACAAAATGGAAAAAAAAGAAAAATCTTATTGTTTCAAATTAGATATTCAATATTGTTAAAAATTCTTAAATACGAATTGTTATATTTAAGCATGTATACATTTTATTTATAATTATATAAATATATACAATTTTTTTAATAGCAACACAAAAAAGTCACATGCAATTCATTCACGAAAGCTTCATAAAAGGATTTTGATCCAGCTCGTTTATCATGCACGACAAATTTACGGTGTTTACAAAGGTCAGTTATGCTATATTTAGTTACTTTACCTGGTTAAATTCATGTCATCTTTTTAAAATGAATAAAAGAATTATTAACTACGTTATTTGTAACAAAACATTCAGAGAAAATGTCGGACGTTTTATACGTTTTCCTATTACTAACTTTGATCACTGGAGCAAATTCATTTCCTCAAGGCGCTACGGCCGAAACTTGCGAATCTATGATACCTCGTCATATCAGAACCAAACCTTTAAAAAACACAAATTCTCCTTATACATTTATAGCTTCTTCTAATCATTATAATGAGACTTCGAGAAAAATTATTGGTGAGTTTTTTGATAAGTAATGCACATTCTCTACTTCTTTTGTCGATGCTTTCGTAGATATTAACAATAGTGATATTTTGGCTATAACATTTTATAAAAAGTAGTTATTTTCTAGTGGAATTAGCTGGCGCACCATTCAAAGGATTTCTGGTTATTGCTATCGATCCCGTTACAAACAAGAGGATAGGAACGTGGCTAAAAAACAAAGGAATGGATACATTACCTTGTTCCGCAGTTACTCATACTGATTCCAGATTGAAAATTTCAGCTGTACTCATTTGGTCCCCACCAAAAAATAGGAAAAGAGGAGAAGTGATTTTTTTGTAAGTATAACACCTTTACATTCCAAAATTTGATTCAGATAAGTAATCTATATTTTATTGCTTTATCAAATGGATTGGAACATGTTTTTTCAGAGGAACTGTAGTAAGAACATTTGATACATATTATACTGGTCTAGTAGCAGCAATTCCGGCTAAAGGATTCTTTCCTCCATCAAAACTTAAAGTTTGATTAAGTTTCTCTACAAACTTTTATTTACAAGTTTTCAAAATTTTATTAATCATTCATAAATTGCTATTTTTGTATCTAGCTCAGTATCTATATTAAAAATGAAATCGAGTGATATGTGGCTTTATGATATTCTTTGTTTTTTAACATAATTTTCTAATCGCGAGGATTTTGTCCTGTCTGGGTTTTACCCTATTAACAAACTGAATATGGAACGATAAAAAATAATTTATTTATTAATAAACTGTCGCATATTTTCAGTTGGAAAGAAAATTATCAGAGGCAATAAATTTTTTTCCTTAAGCCATAGAGCCTCGTTAAAACGACACGTATTCTGAGAGATTTTTTTTTGTTTTCCCAGAAATTTTGTAACCAGAGTTTGACAGGGGCAAAAATTGCGCCTACCAAAATAAATCATGCCAGATTTTTGCCCATTCCTGTCAATCCAAGCTATATTCGTGCTTGGATAAGTATAAACCCTATCCACGGGACTTTCGGTGTGATGATGTCATCAATCATGCCAGATTTTTGCCCATTCCTGTCAATCCAAGCTATATTCGTGCTTGGATAAGGATAAACTCTATCCGCGGGACTTTCGGTGTGATGATGTCACCCAGAGGCCTTACTCGAGTTTCGCTTACCTCTAACTCACCACATAAGCTTAACACGATCAGCGTTACTACGATAACGCGATAGTTCGGAACGATATTATCATCAGAGAGATAAATTAACGCCGAACAACTTCAACGTTTTATCGCTATCAATTGTGGGATTTTAAAAGTGTGATCAACCCGGGTCAACCAATCAAATTTAATATTACAAAGTACCAAGTGCGTTCAAGTTTGTATGTATACAATGAAAAAGCATTGTGAAATTAAAAACATTACCGAAGAACAGAAAGACATTATGGTCACATTCACAGTACAAAGTAAAAAATGAACCCCTGAAAACTTGATAAAGATTTTACAAAACAAAATTTAATGGACTTAGGAATTAGCAGAAAAGTTTATTTATGTTTTAAAATTTTTTATTTACAAATCATATAATTTTGATTTTTACACAATTTTTTTTTGGAAATAATAATCAATCATCTGGATCTAATCCATATTTTTCATGCATTTCTTTGACGGTAACACCTTCAAACGTAGCTATAAAAAATATAAAATTATAATACAGTTAGAACATTCTTTTGTGATCAGCATGAAAACTTAAGTAAATATATTATTTCTTAATAATAATTTGAATCAAATCTTCAAATTTTTTTTAATCATGCACCTCTTTTATTAGTGAAGAAAAACAGCAGGCAACCCATACAAGAGGGATGCATTATGATAAGCAAAAACAAATCTTCCTGAAAATTTCTTATGCACTTCTAGCAATGTGCACATCACATTTTGGAGACAACTTATTTAAATGAATATTTAAAACTGTGAAATTTTATTTTTAAGTAAAACCTGACATTTAAATAATATCAAATTCAGTTATTATTATTAAAATAGTTCTATTTATTAAAGTTTAATTACATTAATGGAAATAATTGTTAATAAAAAAATATATATAATTTCATTTTTAATTAAATGTTTAAGCTATTTTTTAATCCCTTTTTTTAAAAGTAAAAATAAATCTGATTCATTTATTAAATTAATATGTAATGATTAAATAATAGAAAAAACAGTCCATATAAAAATTCCATATTACTGCAATTATAATAATATTTATTTGATTCAGAATATATCATAAACTGCATATGAAAATGCACACAATTTTCAAATATAATACATAAAAACATTTTAATCTTCTAATTAATCACATCTATAATAATAAATGGCAAAACCTATCTGTAGCAGTCATAAATCTCAATGACATCATATAACAATTTTATTTTATAATGTTAACCATTGATAACATTATAAAATAAAATTGCACCAATGTGACATCATTCCAAATTCGGATGTGATATTGAAGGATTTGAATGAAGACATTTTTAATACATCCCCAAAATATCCCACCTAGAGTGATTTCAACCCAAGGTAGGCATATGTTATTTGATGACCTATGGTCCTCAAATAACATATGGTCTTCAAATAACCTACGGTCCTCAAATAACCAGTGTTCCCCAGAACACTGATATTCCGTGAACATGTTACAAGTATTCAGAGAAATTATGAAAACAAGGCCTACTTGAATGATCTTAGTGTAATGCACAGTACGCATTTTATAATGTAGACAAAATTCAACTTGCATTTTCGAATAAACTATTAAGCAGGTTTACGCTCAAAAGCACTTAAGATTTTGCTACAGTTTTTGACCTCATATTTATGTGAGATGGGCTTTTCAACATTAATGAATATAAAAACTAAAAATCGCTAAAGACAGGAATATTGATGAAGAAATGAGATTAGCTTTATCACATATTAAATCTGACATTGCTAAAATCTGCAAAAACAATTAACTCAGGCATCATATTAAACTTGATTTAAAAATGTTCCATTTTTCTAAATACTTAGCTACAGTTCTTAAGATTATAATTAACTCAGGCATCATATTAAACTTGATTTAAAAATGTTCCATTTTTCTAAATACTTAGTTACAGTTTTTAAGAATATTTTTTTTTTTAATTAATGGTTTTTTTACTGTTATTTAATGTATAATGTATAATTTTTAATAAAGTACATATTCATGCATATTTTTGTTGTTTGCTTTATGATCTTAGTGATATCATGTTCCGCAAATATTCTTTACAATCAAAAGTGTTCCGTGACTTTGAAAAAGTTAAGAACCACTGGTCTAGACAAAGTTTGATCTCAAGAGGTCAAACAATGCAGATGACTTTGTGGAACAGACAGACAACTACTGAATTTTATATAATTATATAGATTTCAAATTGTTAACATAAATATTAATAATTAGAAATAATTAAATTTTGTTTCAATAAAGAAAATAATTATGATCAATTGTTTAGAATAATTTTTCAATTATTAAATATATTGTAGAAAAATGTTTGATTCAGTGTGTTCAATAGTCACAATCACAATCTATCAGATCTATGTCATCTTGCATTTACTTAAGTTATTTTACTACAGTAAAACCTCGATTTTATGGACCTCGATTTTATGGATACCATCCCAAAAAATATTTTTAAATTTAACTTTTTCGCTGCTGTTGCGTTCATTTTGGTTCACCCTGTATATTGTAGAAAAATGTTTGATTCAGTGTTTCAATAGTCACAATCACAATCTATCAGATCTATGTCATCTTGCATTTACTTAAGTTATTTTACTACAGTAAAACCTCGATTTTATGGACCTCGATTTTATGGATACCATCCCAAAAAATAAAAATAAATAATATTAATACAATATTTGTATAAACTGTCTACAGTACTGTACTTGAAAGTGACTAAGTACTGTACAGTATTGCATGTAAAATAACGCACTCATTTATTGTATAATGCGCCAGTGACTAAGTACTGTACAGTATTATTGTATTGCGTGTAAAATAACGCACTCATTTATTGTATAATGGTACTGTACAGTATTATTGTATTGCGTGTAAAATAACGCACTTATTTATTGCATAATGCGTCATTTTTATTTTAAAAACTTACCTAAATTTAATATACCGTACATGTATTTAGGTAATTTAATTTAATTTAAAATACTCTATGTAAAATAATACAGTTTTTAGGCATAAGTCACATTAATTAGTACAGGTATATTGAAAATTCTAATCAATGTTTATAAAAAATTTTACTTCAATTTTACGGATTTTCTGATTTTATGGACTAGTCTTGCCCCCTATAGTCCGTAAAATCGAGGTTTTACTGTATTAAAAATATTCACACACAAAAACTTACCAAGTTTTCCGAGAACAAGTTGTGCTATATCTTTAACTTCATTATATTCATGTAATTTTTCAATATGTATATTCAGTTCTTCTTCTTTAAAACCTCTTTATAATTGATTATTATTATTAAAGTTCAAACAGAAATAAACAAATTTTTAAATGAAAAGTTTTTAATTTTTAATAAAAGTGTGTATACAATATAATTTAAAAAATGATAATATTAAAAAATTTGCAACAGTAAAATGGTATAGATATATAATAATTTTTTGCTTAACATATTTTTTAATAGCAAGATTTATTTTTTAATGAATATTTCTGAATGGCATGACTCCTCAAAATAATATCTATTATGGATTTTTTTCTATACTATTTTATGTAGCAATGTAAGTTAAAACAGTGATAATATGCATGATGCAATCCTCTTCCTGCTCATGTAACAGTAGGAAGAGGAGGATTGTTTCTTTGTGCCATAACAGAATAAAATCATTTGAATTGCTGAATATCTTACTCTGAAATATATAGGATAGTTATCAAGTTATTTGGAGGGGTTCTATCATAGATTTCAAAAATCTGTTAACGCCAACAAATAGGAAATCATGGGTGAAACAGAAGAGGAGGATTGTTTCTTTGTGCCATAACAGAATAAAATCATTTGAATTGCTGAATATGTTACTCTGAAATATATAGGATAGAACCCCTCCAAATAACTTGATAACTATCATAGATTTCAAAAATCTGTTAATGCCAACAAATAGGAAATCATGGGTGAAAATCAAATCAACTAATGGAACCTTCAAATGAGCTGATTATGCAAATGAGGGAAGTTGCAAATCCTAACTCAAACTGTAACAGAGAGGGAAAATTTGCCAATTATAAATTTGTTTATCATTCAATTCTGAATACTTTAAAATAATTTCATCAAAATTGGATGAATAGTTCTCCTAAAAATGAAACATTTAGATCTATCATATGTTTGCACACAAACAGCAATTGATGAGGACACAACAACTTTCATTCTTGCATAATCTTCAAGACTGCATCATTACTATTATGTAGAGATTTTCTAAAAATGAAACATTTAGATCTATCATATGTTTGCACACAAACAGCAATTGATGAGGACAACAACTTTCATTCTTGCATAATCTTCAAGACTGCATCATTACTGTTTATGTAGAGATTTCTACTGATACTCAAGGCTGTGAGGAACTCCATCCAACATCATGTTCAACTATACTTGGGTGCTGGTGGAAGATATTTTGAGCACATCCTTGATTAGTTTTTGTTGATTAGGCTCTGTGCTTTCAATTTATTGATTTGTGGTGTTATAAGTAACAAATCAACACCAAAGCATATGTCAGAAATAAGTGTCAACCCTTTCCATGTAAAAATGCTTTTGTTTCATTTTTGAATGAACTATTCATTAAAAAAAAAAAAACTTCATCAAAATTGAATGTATTCAGAATTGAATGCTGAACAAGTTTGTGATTGGAAATTTATATGCTTTTGTTTCATTTTTGAATGAACTATTCATTAAAAAAAAAAAAAAAAAAATTCATCAAAATTGAATGTATTCAGAATTGAATGCTGAACAAAAGTTTGTGATTGGAAATTTTTTCCTATCTGTTATGGTTTATGAGATAGGATTTACAACTATTCTTATTTGCATATTCAACTCATTTGAAGGTCACCATCAGATAGTTCATCTATGACTTCCTATTTGTTGGGATTACCAAATTTTTGAAATCTATGATATTTATCAAGTTTTTTGGAGGGGTACAGACTTTTCTTCCTCCCTGTATAAATTGCATGTATTATCTCTTATTATGAGTAATAAGGAATAATAGAATATCCATGCATATGCACTGAAATATGATATTGATACAATTAATTCTTAATATGTATTTTTGTATGATTTAGGTTGAACACATCATCCAAATAAATATTTTTCCTATAAATTATAATGTATTACTAATGATTTATAAACACTATATGAAGGTAATAGATGAAGTTATTAATACTGGTAATTCCCAACCAGTGCCGGATTTAAGCCGATTGCACCCAATCAGGCCCCGGGCTTCAGGGGGCCCTGTGTTTGTCAAAATTTATACAATTAAATAATGTATTAAGAAAAAAAAAATTAAATAGATGTACCGTTTTTCAGTATTCGGGGGTTTTTGTATGATTTAGGTTGAACACATCATCCAAATAAATATTTTTCCTATAAATTATAATGTATTACTAATGATTTATAAACACTATATGAAGGTAATAGATGAAGTTATTAATACTGGTATTTCCCAACCAGTGCTGGATTTAAGCCGATTGCACCAATTGCATCCAATCGGGCCCCGGGCTTCAGGGGACCCCGTGTTTGTCAAAATTTATACAATTAAATAATGTATTAAGAAAAAAAAAATTAAATAGATGTACCGTTTTTCAGTATTCGGGGATGTATAAATGGTACGATATTATAAAGGAAGTTACGGAAGATTACAATTACCGAAAACGTCCACACAATTACATTTTACATTGAGCTCTATTTCAATATTTTGAGTACAGGTTTGTACAGGGTAGTTATAAATTAATTAATCTCAATCACATCTCTTTGGAGTGGGTCCTAATCAATATGTTATATTGAAACCTAATATATGATAATTAGGCCACGGGTTGCTATTTCCGATGAAAAATAAAATTGTTCAAATTTCCACATCAAGGTGAAATTTATTCAAATAATTAACCCTTCTTTTGCTTTTTGTGATCAGATGACGCCAGTTTTCTTTTTATAAGAATAATAATTGACGGGGAGAAAGAAGTCCTTCCACATGCTTCCCATGCCTGCGAAGGAATCAGCCAGATTATGGACAACGAGGATCAATGGGAGGGCCCGAGTTTCATGATCATGATAAATATTTTCAAGGGTGGGACTCTAGATTCGAACCCGGGTCCTCCAGAGTGGACCCGGGTTCCACGTAGCCAATCCAGTTTTTACATTTTACATTGAGCTCTATTTCAATATTTTGAGTACAGGTTTGTACAGGGTAGTTGTGATTGAGATTAATTAATATATATCTCTTTGGAGTGGGTCATATGTTATATTGAAACCTATATATGCTAATTATAGGCCACGGGTTGCTATTTCCGATGAAAAATAAAATTGTTCAAATTTCCACATCAAGGTGAAATTTATTCAAATAATTAACCCTTCTTTTGCTTTTTGTGATCAGATGACGCCAGTTTTCTTTTTATAAGAATAATAATTGACGGGGAGAAAGAAGTCCTTCCACATGCTTCCCATACCTGCGAAGGAATCAGCCGGATTATGGACAACGGGGATCGACGAGAGGGCCCGACTTCATGATCATGATAAATATTTTCAAGGGTGGGACTCTAGATTCGAACCCAGGTCCTCCAGAGTGGACCCGGGTTCCACGTAGCCAATCCAGTCGGCAAAATGGGTTTTTTTTAATAAATGTTATTTATTTTAAGCCATATTTTGAGGGGCCCCACGAAAAATATTCCAATCAGGCCCTGCACTAACTAGATCTGGCACTGTTCCCAACTTAATTAGTTATTGGAACACCCAAGCAACTTTATGATCTTAATTTATTTATACATATAAGCCATATTTTGAGGGGCCCCGCGAAAAATATTCCAATTGGGCCCAGCACTGTTCCCAACTTAATTAGTTCTTGGAACGCCCAAGCAACTTTATGATCTTAGTGATATAGTGTTCCGCAAATATTTTTTACAATCAAAAGTGTTCCATGACTTTGAAAAGATTAAGAACCACTGGTCTAAACCAAGTTTGATCTCAGGCACTAAAGCTCATAAATTAAGAACTCCAAAACCAAGACTCAATTTTCCATAGATATAATGTTAAACTTGAGTTTTGTTGTCAACAATGCAATTTGATCAAAATAAAATTAAGGAAAGGCCAACAAAACCAATGGTTTTTGATTATAAATGATTAGTTAGTAGCTAAAGAAAAAGAAAAAAAAAAAGTTTTTAAAATCAAGCAAATAATAATAATAAACCAATGGTTTTTGATTATAAATGATTAGTTAGTAGCTAAAGAAAAAGAAAAAAAAAAAAACAGTTTTTAAAATCAAGCAAATAATAATAATAATAAAGAAATTATTTATTCCATATAAATGTCCAATAATAATGAAAAATAAAAATTCCTTAAGATAAGTATATGAGCTTTAGTGGAGATGAACTGCTACCTTAAGCACAATCCAGAAATGGAAGTTACTTATATAATATGCTGGCAAAATCAGAGGGCATTCTACTTCTGCTTCTTGAAATACATTTTGATTTTTCTGATTTTGTAGCAGTTGATGAAATATAGTGAAGATGAACTGCTACCTTAAGCACAATCCAGAAATGGAAGTTACTTATATAATATGATGGCAAAATCAGAGGGCATTCTACTTCTGCTTCTTGAAAAACATTTTGATTTTTCTGATTTTGTAGCAGTTGATGAAATCTTTGCTAAACATCTAATCATACTGTATTGTATAGCTATGTCTGGTTTGAAATTAATTTTCATGAATGTTTAACATTTTACTGTAATTAATGCTCATATTTCTGATTTTTTCATACTTTATACTTGAAAAATCTTATAAACCCAGGAACTCAAATTAAATACTTCCTGTATATGAAAAGACACTGAAAAGTGTAACCTTTCATTTTTTCATCAATTTCTAAAAAAAATAATTCCTCAAAGCATATACAGGTAGGCCTTGATTAGTGCAAGTTTGAATAATGCAATATTCGATTAGTGCGACTTATAAAAATGATACCATATTTTACTTAGTGTGCAGCAAATATTTGATTAATGCAAGTTATAAGCATAGATCAGTCTTATTATCAAATGTCCGTCCCCTTTTATGATGTCAATTAACAAATTAATGTTAATGTTTCCAGTCTTATTAACAAATGTCTGTCCCCTTTTATGATGTCAATTAACAAATTAATGTTAATGTTTGGTTGGTAAAACCAGACAAGGAGCAGTCCAAGAACAGTCACTTGGCTTTGAAGGAGTGAAACACCAGAAAGATTTCCAAGAAAGTCACTTGGCTTTGAAGGGGTTAAACACATGGGCTTTTTTGCTGTTAGCTATTTAACATTACTATTATTCAGCTTTTTTATCATATATATACAATATAGTACAGAATTTTCTCTTTTTAAAAGTATTGAAATGGATAAAAAGGATGAACACTTTTGATTATAAAACAGGAAACAAAAGAAAGAGGAGGTTAGTGATTACGCTACAGCAAAAAATGGATGTGACAGTGATATAAAAGCAACGCTCAACTTCTGCTTTGATTTGCTGAACAGGAAACAAAAGAAAGAGGAGGTTAGTGATTACGCTACAGCAAAAAATGGATGTGACTGAGTGATATAAAAGCAACGCTCAACTTCCGCTTTTGATTTGCTGTTTTGGTTTCGATTTGGCGGGTGGAGAATTTTCGCTTTTAAAAAGTATCGAAATGGATAAAAGGAGGAACACTTTTTAATGATGGTATGAGACGCAATTCCTGGTAAGTTATTAATTTAGATGATGAAAATAATGTAAAATATGAAAATAAATATTTCTTAAACAGTTAGATGGTTATGTGGTTATTCATCATGAGGTTGACTAATGGGTGTTAAACAATTAGTATTGTGGTTATTCATCATGAGGTTGGCTAAAATGGCAAATTTCTTGTACAGTCAGTATTATAGTTTTTCATCGTGAGGTTGGCTAATGGCCGGAACTCACAAAGCAAGAACCAATTACCATATTTTACATACAGTTAATACTTCGAATAGTGCAAGAAATTCGTGGGACCCATTATTCACACTAATTGAGGTCTACCTGTATTTAATCAGCACAAACATTTTTTTTAAAATATCATCATACAGCTAATAAAACAAGCATTTTAATCAGAGCACTAATCGAGGCCTACCTGTATTTATCAGCATAAACATTTTTTAAAAATATCATCATACAGCTAATAAAACAAGCATTTTAATCAGAAAAAATTTATCATTAGTAAAGTACAAATTTTAACAAATAAGTGTATCTCATAAATTTTAATAATAATAAGTGTAATGATTTTGGCTTTTTATGACCTTCCTTAGCTGCAAAATATAGCATAAGGAAGGTTGTACAAAGCCAAAAAAATTACTATGTTACAATTAGCTAAATTTGCATTTACTAATAATAAATTATTGAGAAAATTAAAAAAAAAATTCTGCCTACTTTTGTTTCATCTTAAAAGGTATATAAGCACAAGATATCAAGAGAGAGGTAGTAAGATAAAAAGATTTATTATACTGTATTCTAAATACACTTATACTAGGAAAAGTACTTTTAACTTTATTTTATGAATTGAAGATGACTTAATGAAGAAATGAACAAGATAAAATTTTTAGAACAGAACATTAAAAAAAATTTTTAAATTGAAATTATGTTGGAGTGCATCAGCATTATGTAAAACAAAAGACTATTTATAACAAACTATTTACAAAATTTATAGCAAATTATTTACACAAACATTGATGGTTAATTACTTGATGGGCACTAAATGACAAAATGCTGGTTCAACAAAAGTCAAGTTTTTCTTGGGATATTTACTTGCATATTATCATTCACCACAAAATTTATATTGCTTTGTTCTTGTATAGTGAAAGCTTTGGCATTGTTGACTTGTCTTACAAACTTCACTTGATCCCAATCAATGTTGAGATCAACTTTATAAAAGCATTTAGCTAAAGCAATATTAAGATTACCCATTTTTATGTCTTATTTATGCTCTTCATTTTGTTTCACATCATACAGAACCAAGCTTTCAGTTAGTAGTGAAAAAATCCTGAATGACATCAAATGTAGATGTTTACTAATGGTAAAAGGCATTTTTATCTGATTAAAACTGCAATTAAAAGTTTGACATGCCAATTAAGGATCACACATCTATGATAAATCCAAACATATGTGCCAGTTAATTGATCAATAGATTCATTTATAATATATAATCTGCACATTATAAAATGCAACTTAGAACCAAATAAATTCATAAAATAAAATGAATTTTTAGACAGCAATTAAGAAAACAAAAGAAAATGAAATTCTTACATAAATCAAACTTTATGCCTAGTATATTGACACAAGAGACAGATGTAAATGTGGTTTTTATTCACTAATCCACTCTTTTCACTCAATTCAGAATAGTTAAACATTTTGTGGACTCTATGAATAAGTCAGGAATGTATATTATACCACTTGTTAACAAGTTAACAGGCCAAAGGGAGGAATATATCAAAATGACCTTGAGATAATTAAGGAAAAAACTGAAGAACATAAATAAGTCATAAGAATGGGTAACCTTAACAATGCTTTAGCTAAACGGTTTTATGAAGTTGACCTTAATATATAATAGGATCATGTGAAGGTTGTAAGACATGTCAACAACATGAGGGAAGCACCCATGCCAAAGCTCTCACTATAAAAGAACGAAGACAACAAACATTTGTAATTAAAGATAATATCTCATCTCTGCCAATCTCATAGACTGTGCTTCAAAAATATATTATACCTCTTATGTTAAGAGAAAAACTTGATGGCTTTTGTTGAACCAGCATTGTCCTATAGTACCCATCAAATAATTACCTATCACTGTTTTCTATAAATTTGCTGTAAATTTCCTAAATTTTAAAAATGGTTTATGTAAAACTAAAGGTGTTCATAACTTCTGCTATACTAGGAGATATCAAAAACAAACAAATACAGCACTATTTAGCATAAACGTTTTTTCGATCCGTTCTAGGACCTATCCTCAGCCGTTAGGTTTTAAAATCACAGATATAAACAAACATGCGTAAATAGTGCTGTATTTGTTTGTTTTTGTAAAACTAAAGGTTACAACAGAGTATTGCCCACACATTCCAATGTAGTTTAAAAAAGTTTTTGAACTGAATGTTCTGAAAATGATCTAAGAAGTTTGAAAGTGCTATTCCTAGTATAAGTGGATTTAGAATACAATATAATAAATTTTTCATCCTACTATATATTCTTCTATATATCTGAAATAAATTATTGTTTTGCTGTTGTTTTATTGTGTCATTATATAAACATCTGAACTTGAGAATGAAGTTTAACATCTATCATGTTAAATAAAGAATTACTATATTTGTTTTAGTTATACTATACTGTAAATTTGAATAAATATAGTTATAGTCTTGATAAATCAAGTTTTAATAATGAAAAAATATATATTGTTAAAAATTCAGGATTTCATTTTATTTTATAATTTAAAATTAATTATCAAATGATAAATTACTAAATGAATACAAACTCGTCTCTCAGTTGCTTAATTTGTTCATCAATCTCTCTTTCTTTCTTTTTTAAATTTATAATCTGTTGGTTTAAATCTTCCATACTCATTGTGTTATTGTTATTCATATCTGAAAAAAATTAAAATATTCAAACTATTTCAGATTTAAAAGAATTTTATAATTGATACAGTGAAACCCCGCTCGTGTGTTCCCGTATCATACGACTTTCCCGCTTTAAACGTCTATTTTCGGAAGTCCGAGCATTTTCCTATACATGCAATGTAAAACTTTCCCTCTTCCTACGTTTTAATTATATAACTTTTTTATTATGACGTCATCAGAGTTCCAGTTTCGTGCGTTTTCCCGGCTCGTTTGACTTTTCGGGCCGGTCCCTGAAAAGTTTCAAAATCGGGGTTTCACTGTACTAATATAATTGCTAAGTATATCAATAAATAATAATTTTATAATAAATCTATTTGTCTTTGATCATATGCTGAATAATGATTTGACTTCATCATTATATTGGAGACATATAGCTAACCCTCATATAACAGTTTCCTACAACATGGTTTCACTCTAAAATGATTATAAAATTTTGGAAATCCTCAAATAACACGGTACTTCTACAACATGGTTTGTACTTAACTTGCTTAGAAAATTATATTTAATCTCTTACATTACAAAACAATTTTCATTAATTTTTGTAAATCCATACTATGGACACACAAAATGCATATTAGAACTTATTAAATTGATCAGAGGGGAAGGTTTTGTGGATATGACGTTTGAAGATGTTCTTATTAGTGAAAGAAGTTGGCAAAGCGGATTTGGTAGAAATAGCATCTGAAGTAAATCAATTCTGAAGATAACAGCACTGATGAAGAGTATGAAGTTAATAATTTTACTCTAAAAATTTGCAGGAGGATCTAAAGTTAGCCAAACAGCTAAAATCATTTTTTTTGAATGCAGAACCTTTGGCTGAAAAAAAGCCGAAATTTAAGAGGGTTGCAAAATTGCTTATCCCCATACTGTGAAATTTAAAATGATTACGCAAATAAACCAAGATTACAGATTTTATAAAGAGAGCAGAAGATACACAAACTTTAAATGTAATTACAGATTTTGTAAAGAGAGCAGAAGATACACAAATTTTAAATGCAAAAAAAAATTCAGAAAGTGAACTCAATATTGTTTATTTCATTCTCATTTTAACTGAACAGTAGTAAGGAAGATATAATTATTAAAATGATGTTACATAGACTGTATACTTTTTCTTTCTTTTTGCTTTATGTATTTGTTTTGAGAGATCTTAAGTATATATTTTTTCTTTATGTTTTGTGTTATTAATATTCTTAATAAAATTTAAGTTTCTTATGTGAAATTAAGGAAAATTATTTGTTTTGGAACATAACTCCCTTTTGTATTGGCTCAAGGTCTCATATAACATAGTTTTACATAACATGGCATTTTTAGAAATCTATCTACCATGTTATGAGTTTTAAGGAATTTTATCATAAATTTAAAATTTTATACACAGATGCTTTTCAAATTATAAACATAATTTGTATGCAAGTTTTGTTCTTAAACTTCCTAATCTATGGATCATAAATTGGTTTTTCTAGATTACTATGGATTCAGAACAAACAATTTATAATCCATAGATCACATTATATGCCTATCAAACTACATATTGTTATTTTATATACTGATGAACTTAATAAAAAAGAATAAAATTTATCCTAAATTAAATATAATGTTTATGCAATTTTTTTTAATTCCTGTTTTTTTTTTTTAGAATTATTATAAAATATTTAAAAATAAATTTATCTTCATCTAAAAGTATAAGCACATTTATATGAAACAATTTATAATCTCTAGTCTGTATGTTGTATTTTACTGAAGGTATTGCTGGGGATTAATACTTTTCGCAATTCTGTAAAATAATCCAATGCTGCCTAGTTCAGCTTTATACAAATAGATTAATGCTAACAAAAATGTTCACTGAAGCAATGCGGAAAACTCAAATTTGATTCGTTGGGAACATCGATGGTTGGGGAGTTTTCCATAACACTCATTTGATAATTTCCTTTTTATTCTATCTACGAAGAGAATAAAAACGAAGTTATCAAGTGAGTGTTAATGATGTTAATATATTAATTAAATATTAGTAAAGCTTCGGGTATACCTTTAATGATGTTAATATATTAATTAAATATTAGTAAAGCTTCGTACTTGAATAATTTGATCATTAAAAATATATAATTAACATTTGAAAACATTAGACTTTAATAAAATCACTTAAACATCTGTATTCAAATTTGGTACCCTCATTACACTCATTTGATAATTTCCTTTTTATTCTATCTACGAAGAGAATAAAAACGAAGTTATCAAATGAGTGTTAATGATGTTAATATATTAATTAAATATTAGTAAAGCTTCGTACTTGAATAATTTGATCATTAAAAATATATAATTAACATTTGAAAACATTAGACTTTAATAAAATCACTTAAACATCTGTATTCAAATTTGGTACCCTTCATTCACATAATGTTGCCAACCATACATGTCTGATGGCCTTGCTGATGGCAAATTATAAGAATTAATTTTGTAAAAGTTATAAGATTTCTTCCATTATTTAAGAATCGATTTCATGAACTTTAATTATTATTAAAAGCATTTTTATTGATATTAAATGTGATTTTAACATAAAATTAACCAACGATATTAAAATTATATAATATAGATTAAAATGTAGAACTGTATGCAAGACCAAGGACTTTTTTTGTGTTCTTGACAAGAACACAAAAAATATAAGGATTAATTATTATTAAAAGCATTTTTATTGATATTAAATGTGATTTTAACATAAAATTAACAAACGATATTAAAATTAATACAGATTAAAATGTAGAACTGTATGCAAGACCAAGGACTTTTTTGTGTTCTTGACAAGAACACAAAAAATATAATGAATGAAAATAATTTACTGTTTTCAAAATGCAATAAATAGTTTTCTAGATGTAAGTTTTTTTCGCGGCCAGATGGCCGAGTGGTAATGAGTTGGCGTGCCACGCAGGAGGACCGGATCCGGCATCTCCTGAAAAGATTTTTCAGGGTTTTGGGCCCGGCCCGGCGATTCCCGCCATTCACTATTCGGCCCCCTTTACGGCTGTGGGTGCAGTCCATGGTTGGAACTGGCCTCGCTTCTTAGCAATCTCATTGATTGGAAAGGGACATAAAAATGCAAAAAAAAGATATAAATTTTTAACGTGAAGAATCCCCTTTACGGCTGTGGGTGCAGTCCATGGTTGGAACTGGCCTCGCTTCTTAGCAATCTCACTGATTGGAAAGGGGCATAAAAATGCAAAAAAAGATAAATTTTTAACGTGAAGAATAACCAATATTCAGTATTATTTTTATGTTGAGGAACTGAATTTTTAATTTTTTTATGCAAATCTAAAAAAAATTAGTTTGTCAAATGGTCGCACAGCAAAACTGTTTGCATGAAATTTGGAGGATCTGGATTTAATTCCCAGTTCCGCAGTTCTCGATTTTTCAGAAAGTGCTAAGTCCATTAAACATTCTTTCAATTCGACACTCTGCTCATCTACAAGCGGTCCATACTTTCGGTAGATTCAGCTATAAAGGTGTAATATGAGATTTAAGTAACCGAGCCCGGTCCCTGCTGAAGAAATGGAGGTATAAGACCAGAAATTGATCTCGAAGTCTTCAGGATGCAAGCACCAATGCGACGATTAATAAGTGTCAGTTAAAATTATTTTATAGAGTAGATCGGATGGCCTCGATGGAAACGTGCTATGCTCCCATCCTAGACCAAATTCAATTCCTAGTCCTACATTTACAGATTTTTCAGGAGAGGTCTGATTTGTTTGCTTGCTTGTTTTGGTTTATTGGCGCAAGGGCCTCATGGGTCAAGCTGCGCTAAACATCGCATAAAATCAAAAAATCCTAAAATAAATAAAACAGGAAGGATCCGGGCCCAGCTCGTTGAACTTCATCCTTCATCTGATAGCCGACCTCACTAAGAAGTGAGAAGTTCGTGATAAAAACGGAAATGTTTCGTCGTTCTCACCGAATTGAAAGCAGCGTTAAACCACACAGAACACAGGATTCTTCTATAAGCTGCCAATTCATGGAGAGATCAGCCGGACTGCAGATACATGAGAAATCCATCGATTTCTGCAAGATTATGATGATAATATCTGCAATATGAAAATAAAAATAAATTGATATTCGAAGATTGTTTTGTGATAGTGACAGTAATAAAGTATTCCAAATGATCGGCCGCATAAAAGCACTTCGGATTTCTATTCAACTTTGGATAGTAAGCCAAATCACTCTGAATTCATTTCTGGATCTAAAAATTTATACAGGAGTCTGGACCTGCCTGATGATTCCAGGCATTTACAGTTCGGCCATTTCTCCATGTGTGTAGGTGGCCTGTGGCAATAATTAAATTCGCTCCTCCACTTATGACAAATTGTAAATACTGAGACTCATGGATGGCGAGACTTAAAAGTAGTGCCATCTGTTGAAAAAAGAACTTTAGGTTTCAATTTTGTTGGCCGGATTGAATAGACACGCCATCTCCATCTATCTCTTACCTCCGTGATGGCGAGGCTTAAAAGTAGTGCCATCTGTTGAAAAAAGAACTTTAGGTGTTTTTACAGTGATAGTTTATCTTTCATAAGAATCGAGTTAAAGTTATTTGTTATATATCAGCAAGTTTTACTTATATTTTTTGTTTTCAACAGATAATCTTCGGATATTTAATTGATCAGTTTTCAGATGTTTAATTGATACTGTAATTAATTTAAAATTGTGTTAATACGAATTTTATGTAATTCGTATTAACGCAATTTTATATTAATTACAGTATCAATTAAACATTCGCTATTATGTGAATGTTCATTAAATGATATATCATGTCTCATCTTACACCGTTTTCTGCAGATGTTTAATTGATACTGTAATTAATTTAAAATTGTGTTAATACGAATTTTATGTAATTTGTATTAACGCAATTTTATATTAATTACAGTATCAACTAAACATTCGCTATTATGTGAATGTTCATTAAATGATATCATCATGTCTCATCTTACACCGTTTTCTCATCTACGGTTCAAGCATCAAAGCCCATATTCGAGATAGCATATTTAACTGGATGCCAGATAAAGGAAGAGATTCAATAGACTAGGATTGATCTTTCATAAAAATATTTGTTTAATAATCTGTAGGAATCAATTCGAAATCCATTATGTTCAATCAGATTGGCAGAAAGTTTTGATTAAAACTGGTGGCATAACAAGCCATAGAACCTTAATCCCTGCTTATCAACAGTAAAAGAAGCTAGAAAGCTGTTAGCCATTAAGCTTACAGTTGGACTTGTCTTTTCTCCTCTATTCAATAATATCTTCTATTTACTCTTGAAATGCAAGATCTCGAGGTTGTAAATTAGCCATGAATTCCATCGGTCGAATCGCCAAGTAGTAAAGAATTCGCTTATTACCTTGAATAATCGGGTCCCATATCTCTAATTTTTCAGGAATGGTCCAGGTTCGGCCCGGTTAACCCCATCTTTTGATTTTCCAGTTGATTCAATCATGGAGGTTGCCAAACTGTGGTGGGCTCGAAAAGTAACCACCACCAGGTATAGAATATCTAAGTGTGATATGGTGATTTAATTAATAAAATCAAACGTAGTCATCCAAACAAAAAAACGTCGGCTAGATGGCCGCGTAGTAAAGCTTTGGCTTACCACCCTGGAGAATCCGGGTTCAAATCCGGGTCCCAGACCTCCAGCTTTTCAGGAGGGGTCCGGGCCCGGCCGGTTGAACCCCATCCTTCAACCATCTGGTTGACCCCATCATTGGTGTTGGCCAGCCTGTGATGGGTTCTAAAAGTGGCCGCCGAAAGATACAGAATATCTCATGAGGATATAGCGGCTTAATCTAACTAACCTAACCTAACCTAACCAAACAAAAAAACTATATGTGAAGAGAAAAAATATTCCCTCAAGAATCTCTCTTTTAGCTGTTTTACTTACTTCAGGTTAGGTTAATTAGGCGTTTTAATATTCTCTCGTTATTGATTACGAACATCTTGTGCCGCCGAAAGATACAGAATATCCCATGAGGATATAGCGGCTTAATCTAACTAACCTAACCTAACCACACAAAAAAACTATATGTGAAGAGAAAAAATATTCCCTCAAGAATCTCTCTTTTAGCTGTTTTACTTACTTCAGATTAGGTTAATCAGGCGTTTTAATATTCTCTCGTTATTGATTACGAACATCTTGTTTTTCTGTCAACAGATGACGCCACACTCCATTCTGGAAAAATACTAAGGGCGGGGCCGGACATCTTGTTTTTTTTTTGTCAACAGATGACGCCACACTCCATTCTGGAAAAATACTAAGTGGCGGGGCTAAACAAGCCCTTCCATAGACTTCCCACTCTGCGAAGGAATCAGCCGGATTATGGAGAACGGAGATCGATGGCCGGACCCGGACCCTATAATAAACATATTCAAGGGATTGGACCCGAGATTCGAACCCTACTTGTATTAACTATATAGAAATATCTTTTATTATACAACAAACAAACACATATTAAGCAACCGCTTTGCAATAAAATGCTTGGTCCTTTGTTGCATAGTATAGTGATCTCAAACTCGCGGCCCGCGGCCGCATCCAGCCCACTAAGCAATTTTGTATGGCCCCCAAGATATTTTAGCTATTTGTTTAAATACATATTAGTCAGAAAATTATTACAATTTAATGTTAATAAAATAATAATCTAAAGTTTTAAAGCATATTGTACTTGGCCTGACTCAATCTACGCTGTGCTATCAATAACTATTATATCAGTAAAATATTTTCCTTTCACTGTATATTTTGTTTAAAAATATTCGGTCTTCGTTTCCTTTCGAACTGCTCATTCGGCCCGCTCGCAATTTGAGACTACTGGCCTAGTACAAAAGGCTATGCACACGTGCAGAAAATCAGCACTTGTTTAATACGTGCTTGGCTTTTTGTTTAATTTACCCAAGAATTTAATTATTTTGCCCATGTTAAAAA
>AYEL01087556.1:0-14687 GCA_000484575.1 Olivierus martensii | reverse complement strand
TGTTTTTCTTGAAACCGAACACTCTGATTTTTGGCATCGAGCCAATTCTGATGCATCTATCACGTCAGGAATCGTTCGCTACGAAAATTTATTTTATATTTTTAATTCTAACGATATTTATTTATTATTGCATCCAAGAAACAAAAACGATTTAACACACAAGATTATTGGATTTTAATTCTGGTGTAATTACACATTTGAAAATAAATCACTGAAAATTTACATCAAAAGATGTGCGAGAAACAGAAATTCTGTTGTTGCTATAGCAACAGTGTAGAAACTCAGACGTGCTGCAATTCGAACATTTTTAAAAATACCGAATATTATTTACAACGTTACTGAACGAGTATGGATGGTTCGGGCACGTAATTCAGGCTTATCCTATAGGCGCATGAGAAATCATTTTGTGGTACTGTACCCTGGAAGACCTATTCCATCGTGTCTACAATTAAATCTGTTGTTGAGAAATTCCAAAAAGATGGGAATGCCAATCCAGGTTTGATACCCGTTCATCACCCAAGTTGAGCTTTACCAGAGGAAGTAAAACTTGCGATTTGCATATCAGTAATTGAAAAACCCAGAATTTCTTGCGCCTCAATCGCACATAAATTGCACATCAGCAAATCATCCATTTGGAAAACATTAAGAGAAGAGAACTTCTTCCCAAACAAAAATCAATACCATCAAGAACTTCTTCCAGGTGGTGATGATAGAATAATGTTATTTTGTGGGAAGATGTTGGACTTGTTGTACAATGATGATAATCTGCTCTACAAACTGATTGTTTCAGATGAGTCACGCTCCAAATCGCCAAAATGTTCGGTATTGGGCAGCAGATAATCTAAATCAGATGCTAGCTTTACGCACTCAATATCAAAAAGCTGTAAATGTTTGGGCAGGACTGGTGGGCAACCAAGTAATTGGGTCATTTTTTATCTCAGATCGACTCTCACAAGACGTCTATCTGTCTTTATTTTGTGATCGCATTTTACCTGCAATTCGACAATTGGAAAATCAGGTATGTTATATGAAATTGTTCCACCAGTGTTTCTATTATTTTTAGGGTTTTGTTATTACAGTAATTTCATTAAAAACAATGCACAAGTAATAATTCGCATTGTTCTTTTATGTCATGATAGGAGGATGTGTGGTTTCTTCAAGACAGAGCACCAGCACATAACGGTGGCCATGTTGTCCTGTATCTGAACGAAGAGTTTCCCCAGCACTGGATTGGAATAAATAGTCCAAATATTCTGTATCCTACACAATCACCAAATTTGAATCCTCTCGATTTCTTTTACTGGGGCCACCTTAAGCGACTCATCTTTGAGAAGCTACACGAAAATGAGTTCGAATTGCGTGAGGCAATAATTGCTGCCAGTGCCGAAATCACTCCTCAACAAATTGCCAATTCTATGACAGAATTTCGAAATAGGCTATGGTATTGTTCAGCAGAAACGGGACGGCACTTGGAACATCTGCTGTAAAGTTGTATGATTATGTCACGTGCAATAAAGTCACATTTCAGTGTACAGTAGTCTGTAAATAAAGATACACCAAAAAATTATAAAACAACTTTAATTACAGTTAAGAAACTAAAAGAACTTAAAGAATAAATACCGTTGAGTGCACCGGTAATCGACAGAACTTATCCTCTTAACCGCTGTGCTGGTCCGAAACTGATTGTTCCTCGGCCGCTTATGGCCATCTCCTGGTCTTCTGGGTCGTCTGACTCTTCACATGGGCATAATCGCTGAAAATGTTCACCGATTTGAATCCGTTCAAAATGGCCAATACATTCAAACACATTGCCGTTAGAATTAAAAATATAAAATAAATTTTCATAGCGAACGAATCCTGACATGATAGATGCATCAGAATTGGCTCGATGCCAAAAATCAGTGTGTTCGGTTTCAAGGAAAACTCATGGTATGTGGCCAATATTATCATTCCAGCGAAACGTGACGAAGAAGTGCTTTGAAGATTCAGTTTTGTATTGGAAATAACAAGGAACATGGCTTGGAAATAAATCTTGAAAAGTGTCAGTTCCTGAGGAGAATAGTGGAATTCCTGGGATATATTATTCCAGATAGGCAAATTTGACCATCATCAGAGAAAATGTTAGCAGTCCAAAATGATATTCATGTTTTTATAAATTTTGTAATTGATCAATACAATTCTATGAGTTCAAGTCCTGGGGAATGGTTTGATATATGAAAAGTGTCCTTTTTTTGTGTTTGGTTCTTGTAGTTTTGTGTTTATGTTTATTAACATTAATCTAAACAAAATCTTTATTATTCTCTCATGGATAACATTAGTTTACTAGGATATCCATAAGAATAATAAAGATTTTATTATTCCTAAAATTTATGGATATGCCTAAAATTTATGGATTTCTCATTGATAATGTTATCCACAACAAATCCGTAAATATTGAACATATGTGACTTACAACTATTCAGATTTACATTGGCAGAGTGTGAAACTAAACTTTGTCGTAAATCAAGGAATACCTATACAAATAATTGCATTTGGGTTCAAAGACATCATCTTGACAAGACAATTAATGCATATTAAATCTTTTATAATATTAAAAAAAAACATTCAAATTAATTCCTATTTTTTGGAGTTAAATGATCTATTAAAAGAATTGATAAAAATTTTTCTTGGAGAAAACGTTGTTAAGTAAAAATAAATGAATATTAATTATATAAAGTTCACGAAGGTTAGATGATTAACTGAACTCATTAAAGAAGAATTTTTTATTAATTTCTATGTGTTGCCTGTTGCTTTTTGGTTAATTTCATATGTAGGAAATAGATAGAAGCAAGGCCGCCGAGAGAAATTTTTGGGCCCGTGACAAGTCTGTGGTCCGAGTCCCACTTAAAAAAGTGCATCACTTTGGTTTAATAAAAAAGCTATATAAAACAATAAGCATTTATTTAAAAAAGGTAAACAATAAATTCAAAATTCCATACATTACATACTATAAACACCTGTTTTTTCCAGCTGAGTGTAATTATGCTTAACGTTTCTCAATAATTCAGAGATTGTTGGTAGTCTTTTATATGCAGGTTTTTCGACTTCAAGAAGTTATATCCATCAATAAACATCGCCCCTGCTTGCATATGTTTATATAGATTCTTCCTTGAAAACTTAAACAGTGACAACTCCAATGCAGATTTATACAGGGAATTGGCGGACATATTATGTCACAACTCATATTTCAGATTCCAGAACAGATTTTACAAGCAAACTAAAGGGGTCCCAATTGGGAGTCCCCTCGCCGGGGTCATAGCGGAGCTAGTCCTAAGATCACTGGAAACTACAAGCTTACAAACGATAATTAAGGAAGCCACATTATACCTAAGATACGTTGACGACGTGTTCGTCATGTGGAGAAGTCAGGACAAACCGCTGCACTTAGTAGAGAAGTTCACCCTCCCAAACTATGGGCTCAAGCTGGAATTAGAGCAATGTAGCAAACAAAATGTACATTTCCTGGATGTGGACATAGAAGTAAACAGGGGTTCTTTCAAAACACAAGTATATAGAAAACCAAATAATGCGACGTTGATAATACCAGAATGGTCTAATGACAAATGGCACCATAAAAAGGCGGCCATAAGATCAATGATAAATAGAGCATACACGCATTGCAACAATCCTCAATCATTTGAAAGAGAAATGCGTATAATTAAAAATATAATAGTAAAACACAGTTATGAAAAAAGCTTAATAAATAAAATAAAAAAGGACTTGAGAAAGAAGAGTAATAAAAACATAAATGAGAACGAAAGTAGAAATAATAATATAGAAGATGAAATAAATAACAAACAAACGAATGAATATGAAATGGTACCTCACCAATTGACAGGCTTTAGAAATGTGAAGAATATCTTAAAGAGAAATAATAAAAAACCTGCGTATAAAAGACCACCAACAATCTTTGAATTATTGATATTTACATACTATGTTATATATAAAAAAGTTTATTTTGGTACGACTGCTTTAGGTGCTCTGTCGGCAGCTTGCGAACTATCGGACATGTTATGTAACCCTTCAGGCCCAACGGACGGGCCCTCTTCGATGCCAGGCCCGTGACAAAAGTCACAGATGTCACCCTCTCTCGGTGGCCCTGAATAGAAGAATAGATGAAAATTACATAATAATAAATAAATAAAGTTTTAGAAATTATGCATATTATATAATTTAAATTATATTTTAATTTCATTGCAAATGTAAATTTGTATATTAAATGAACTCTTTTGATGCAAATCAATATTCTGTACTATCAATGCCAGTGTATAATTATTTATTATTTAAAGAGAAATAATAAAAAACCTGCGTATAAAAGACCACCAACAATCTTTGAATTATTGATATCATTATACTATGTTATATATAAAAAAGTTTATTTTGGTACGACTGCTTTAGGTGCTCTGTCGGCAGCTTGCGAACTATCGGACATGTTATGTAACCCTTCAGGCCCAACGGACGGGCCCTCTTCGATGCCAGGCCCGTGACAAAAGTCACAGATGTCACCCTCTCTCGGTGGCCCTGAATAGAAGAATAGATGAAAATTACATAATAATAAATAAATAAAGTTTTAGAAATTATGCATATTATATAATTTAAATTATATTTTAATTTCATTGCAAATGTAAATTTGTATATTAAATGAACTCTTTTGATGCAAATCAATATTCTGTACTATCAATGTAGCTCTGCCAGTGTATAATTATTTATTATTTTTAATGTCTAATTTTTGCAGTATTTTTAAGTTTTATTCTTTATTTTTTTTAATGTGTAATTTATGATAAATTTATTTTTAGAATTTTTTATAGAATCCATTTCATTCTAGAATTTTTTATATCTTTCAGTTAGCTAATTAATGTTATTTTTAATACAGGAAGACATATTGATTCAAGCAGCTTATGGATCCAGCAAAGACATTTGGGTGTATTCATCTCTTGGATTAAAGCCTGAACAAGTCTTTACAATTGGAAAAGTATCAAAAAAACAACATTCTATTGCAACAGTAAGTTCTAAGTATAAATAGAAACTTAAATATACTTTAATATAGTATTTTAACACATTGGTATTTTTAAGTTTTGTTATTTATTATTGTTATA
The DNA here is from genome assembly GCA_000484575.1 of Olivierus martensii. Lineage (NCBI taxonomy): Eukaryota > Metazoa > Arthropoda > Arachnida > Scorpiones > Buthidae > Olivierus > Olivierus martensii. The sequence goes on along the minus strand of AYEL01087556.1, from coordinate 9,552 downwards.
TTTTTATATAAGCATATAGAAATGATTTAAAATAATCAAGAATTTTAATGGTATATGCAAAACATTGATTATTTGTCTATAAATACATTATTTAATATATGCTTATTATTCATTTAATTAAGCAATGATACAGCACTGGTCTTCTCATGAAACATCTGGCCTAAACTATATAGATTCATTATCATGGAAGTACAATTGGTTATTTGAAATTAGTTATTTGAAGTTTAATTGCTAAATGTCTGTATGAGCCAAAGTACACTAAATTAAAATATTAATTACACATAAAAAAATAACAGTAATGCAATACACAAATACAGGTAATCCTCAACTTATGACAGGGTTCCATTCCAATGTCTCCGTCATAAGTTGAGGACTTTTTAATTCTTGATTTGTTTGATTTCTGTTTTAAGTTAAACTTAAAGGTTTCTACTCTCTTTCTTTAATACTGCATTTATCCTATATAGTTAAATCTACTGAACAAAGATAACAATAATTTATAAAGATTACTGGATGTTTTACAAAAGATATGTGGATGACGTTCTAATCATTTGGAAAAAAGAAGATAAGACAGAAGAGATAATACAAAAATTCACTGATGAAGTGTATGGCCTAAAACTAGAATTAGAACAACAAAGTCCTTCCAACATACACTTCTTGGACAAACAAATAGAAATAAATGATCAAAAATACTTAACAGCAGTATATGAAAAAATCCTACGAACAGAAGAATCATCATTCCAAGATGGTCATCTGATCTATCAAGGTATAAGAAAGCCATTTTCCAGTTTTACTTTAGACAGGTGAGAACACATTGCAATTACCTTGAAGCAATTAACAAAGAAATTAAAGCTATCTACAAAATGGCCAAAGAACATGGATACACAAAAAAGTACATACAAGACATGGAATATAAAATAAATGCTGAGTTCTCAAATAACAACATACAAAAGTTAGACCATAATATTTCATGAAACAACTCTGCTGGAAATACCAGAGAAAGGGAATACCATATAGTTTAGCTAATTCTAAAGTTGTAAGTAACACAATAAGAAGAAATGGGCTACAAGCGACATCCCACTATATATCAGTTAATATGCAATGAGAAAGGCAAGACACATAACAAAATGAAAAATGGCATTTATGAAATCCCAGTTGATAATATAACAAGGAACCACCAGGAAATATACATAGGAGCAACAAAAAGAAATCTAAACAACAGACTGAAAGAACATAAAAGAGACGTTGCCAATGGCAATGTCACAACAGCATTAGCTAGAACATGCTATGAGAATGGTGTCATAATAGATTGGGACAAAGCAAAGATCATAAAAACAGTCCATTTGAACAGAGAGCTACCTATAGTTGAAACCTTGGAAATAATCTCAAGGATGGATTCAGAGTATATAATCAATGATAACATTCCAATAGACCCCCCAGCTGCATGAATTTTTGCCTTCCAATAAGTAAGCTTTTAATGAAAAACCATGTTATTTTTTATTACTTTTATTTTTATTTTATACTTTGTTATAAAGCTTTTCGCTAGAGGTGTTGAAAGATGTTGCCAGGCCCGGGAGAAAAATTTCATGGGCTCCAAGTAATTTTCAAGTTATAAGCTTGGGCAATTTATTATCCTGTTTTGGAATTTTCAGTCTTTCTACAATTAATTAGCATGAAAAAAAAAATTATCGGATGATGTCCAGACCCGTGAATCCTGGGCTTAGCGAATTTTATCTCATCGCTCCCCTCCTCTGATCAGCCCTACTTTTCACTTGAAAGTAGCAGATACTACTTTCAACAAAGTGAAAAGCACATTTTGTTTGAAAGTAGTACTTTCAAACAAAACATGCTTTTTTGCTTTGTTTGAAAGTATATCTGCTTTGAGGAATGCTTAATCCTTCTTGATGTCATTAGACATTCTATCAACTGGCAAATGATCATACAGTTTAGAAACAGAATATTCAGTTGTTTTCTAGTGCAAAAGTATGATATGACAACATGCCGGATCTAAAGGCCATTCAGATACCTTACTGTGGATGTAATTGCAATGCCTGCAAAAGTAGTACCAAACGAAAGAGAATCTTTAGGTCAGAGATCATAAAAGAATCAATGGTGAAATCGGTACCTTTTTTGGAAATATGTATACCTTTTTATATGAATCTTTAACACAACAGAACCAATAACTGCATTTAATTACGTGTTGGTAGGGTGAATTGTTAACTGTAATAAATAGTGAATTAACCAAACGAACCAGCCAAACTTCCCCTAGCAGATAAAGTTTAAATTACATTTATTATAACGATTATTAAACATTTATTAACGATTATTAATTAATTATTAATTCAATAGATGGTGGCACCATAGCTTTGATTCAAAAATAATCGTTATAATAAATGTAATTTAAACTTTATCTGCTAGGGGAAGTTTGGCTGGTTCGTTTGGTTAATTCATAAAATGGTTTATCCCCTGTTAGTTTGTTGTTAATACACAGTGCGTCCTATAAGTTTTAAGACTGTGGCTATAAAATCGATACTACTACTAGCTATCTTCATGAAATCTTGGGAATTACTTACTGCAGCCTTCCTTTCCTCCTATACGAAGTTTCAAGTCCATCGATCGGACTACATGCAACTGTTTAGTAGCAGTTCGCATGGTAGTATCAAGGTAGTTGCTGTCATAATTTCGCAATGAATAAAAATAGGGAACAACGTATTGTGATTAAATTCTCTTTCAAAGCCGGCAAAAGTGCAACGAAAACTTTCAAAAAGTTGAAAGTGGCTTACGCTGGATCTGTTATGTCTTGTGCTACTGTTTGTCAGTGGTACAACCTTTTTGCGAAGGGTAGAGAGTCGATTGAAGACATGGAAAGGTGTTGGTCATTTTTTTCGACTCTAAAGGCATTGTCCACAAAGAATTTGTCCCTCAAGGTACTACCGTTAATGCTGCATTCTACCAACAAATTCTGGATCGCCTTTGCAAAAGAATTGCGCATGTTAGACCTGAGTTGTGGAGAGATCGTTCTTTTTTCCTCTTTCATGATAACGCACCAGCTCAAATCGCGGCAATTAACACCCAATTTTTGGCCAAAAAAATTATTTCTGTGCTCAGCCACCCACCGTACTCGCCTGATTTGAGTCCCCCTGACTATTTCCTGTTCCCCAAATTAAAGATGGACTTGAAAGGGGACCATTTTGCGACGATAGATGAGATACAAGAAGCTGTGACGAGGTTAAACAGTATTCCAAAAGAAGATTTTTTGAAAGCCATGAAAAAATTGAAAGATCATGCAAACATGTGTATTACTTCTAATGGAGGCTATTTTGAATAAAAAATTTGTTAAAAAAATTTTTGTAATTTTTTTGCATCTTTTATAGCCACAGTCTTAAAACTTATGGGACGTACTGTGTATATGAGTAATAAATAGTCATTATTATAGCAATCTATCTTGAATATATCACCAATTTAACTCCTGTTGCTTTTTTGATGACTTATAGATTGATCTCTTTTGTTAGGTAAAACTTTTACCAGACTTTACAAAGTTCAAATTATTCCATTGTGCGGCTTGAAATTATCTTGCATGCAAATTATTTTGTGCATTTTTCATGTCTATTACTCTTTTTTTGTTGTTTTATCATTTACTATTTAGTCTAACTGATGCACACACATGATCTATACATGCTTTATTTGTTGTTCATACAAATGATCGTTGGCTATAGTATCCATCATGAATGTTTTCACCAATACAGTTGCCTAATTTTGACACGGGACTATAGATTGACAAGCATCTTAACCAACTGAGAAATCTCGTAAAAAATTTAAGGATGAACGTATTTTGATATTTCGATTACAATCATTAGCTATCAACCGAGACAAATGGATGAAGAGATGTCTGTAATCGGACTGATTGATGATCAACTACACACTTATCTCCTCTGAATTTTCCCGAAATCATTTGATAAAACTATCCTGTGGTAAATAGCAGAATAGAAAGGAAATTTTCAGTTTTATTTTCATGTGTGAGAAATAGCATCATGTCACAAATTTATCACTAATGAAAAAATATAGATATATTACAATGGAAGAAGTTTGTAAAATTTATTGATTTTTGTGTAATGTTAATTAATATATATCCTTCTTAATTATTAATTAATGTATAATTATTGTTTAAAAGATAAGATCTAACTTAATCTACTAGAAAGCCCACCTTTCAGGTTGTCACATCGTGCCATCTATGGAATAAGTTATAAAATTATGCCGTTATTTGAATTTTTAAAAATTTTTTATAACAGTTATTTTAAAAATATATTTAATAGTAAAAAACTCTAAGTTCATCTCATAGAAACTCAAATCAAAAGGATTTATAAAATTTCAATTGCATAGTCTTCGAGCTATTTCAGTCTAAAGTTGTACATGACACTAATGAGGATAAACAATTTATTATATAGATTGCTTTACTACTACATGATTTTCCATGAACTGGATTTGGCAACAATGACTATAAATGTAATTCATTTCACTTCGCTTTTCAATTAATTGATTATATAATACACAATATAAAGTTCAAAAAGTGTCAACAATTATAGTGCTTTGTATTATTATTAATGTTATTTTTTAATCTAATTTTTATTTTGTTTTTCATTTTATATAAGCCTGCATCTATCATTTTCTCTCATATCCATAATTTTTTTCATGAGTCCCAATGAAAATAATTTTTGCACTCTCCCAATGAAAATACTTGCACTAATTATATGTAATTTTTACACATAATTAGTTAAAATTCCATTGCCTTAAATTGAATTTTTCTTATCTCATATATATGGATACCCTGCTTATAAGGTCAGTTTTCTCAAGTCCACAGAAGTGACCATATAACAACTGTTTCAAATTCTAGTTAAATGTTTTACTTTTTACAAAAACAGAAAATACAAAAAATTGTGCATACACAGGAAAACACTTTAAATTAAAAAATATCTTTAAAATTAAAAAAAAAAAAAAATTACATAAAATAACAAATAAATTTAATTATGTGGCACAATTTATGCCAGAAGCTACCACACATTATTTTCTTCTTCCTTTATGTCTAGAAAATTCTAAAGCTGAGCAACAATTTTTCAAAAAAGTTTTACATAAGGTTTAGAATTAAATTTTCTTAAAGGTCTCTTCTCTTTAAATTTTAGGTTATCTACAATGCATTTGATTGAACTTAAATGAAACCAGAAGAGACTCTAATTCTCACTCTTCCCACATTTCAAAACTCTTTTGCACGTTGAGTCCCTATCACATGGTCCCTACCTACCTATCCTGCTTCGGAGGGCATTATTGCCAGATCACCACTATTTGAGATGTGCATTCAGCTATGCAAATATGAGGAAGAGAAAGAAACGTAAGTCAAAGTATGATTATGACACGCAAGATATGTGTTTTTCTTGGAATAAATAAACAAGCAAAAAAAGAACAAGGGGCTTTCAAATTAGAAACAAATTTAACAAAGGACTCATGCAAGCTCCCTAAAGCTCACCACTGGGTATGACTGTATATATATTGATATTTAAATAATTACATACACAATTAAAAGAACAATAATTGAGAGTAATATATGGAGATATCTGCATTCCAATTCCTTCTCTCCCTTTTTCATCTTGTATATAATGTGCATCATTGCTGTATCTGAACAGAAAATGTCCAAGTCTCTACCAACCTGTCCTCATATTTTTGTACTTTTATCTAAAAAATATATGAACATAATGCCACAATAAACTAAAACTGATAAATAACCTTCTTTTAACTCTTACAAGGGAGGTTCAGACATTGGGTCACCGACACACCTGTAGTAGTCCCCTAGGACAATATAATGTGTGAGTAATAAAGGACACCTGTAGTAGTCCCCTAGGACAATATAATGTGTGAGTAATAAAGTACGGGGAGGTTCAGACATTCAGGTCACCGATTTTTTTTTGAAATTTTGCATACCTTGTAGTAGTACTTCTAGGACAATACAATGTGTGAGCAATAAAGTGCACTACTCAAGCATTGTCGAGAAAATCATGTGAGTAATAAAGTGCACTACTCCAGGATTGTCGAGAAAATCGCACGGGGAGCAATAAAGTGCACTACTCAAGCATTGTCGAGAAAATCGCAAGAGAGACACCTGTAGTAGTCCCCTAGGACAATATAATGTGTGAGTAATAAAGGTAGTAGTCCTCTAGGATAATATAATGTGTCAGTAATAAAGTGCACGATTCGAGAAAATCGCACGAGAAGTTTCGTATTGAGTTCATATAATCTAAACTTTAATTATATTTCGAATGTGTCAGTAACGCAGTGGTTGGTTATTTAATTTACCCAAGAATTTAATTATTTTGCCCATGTTATAAACGGGCGTGGCCATTCAGGAAATGCTAGAGACTGATTTTTTATGTGAATATGTGGGACAATATTTAAATTTTTACATATAATTTATATTATTATAATGCTTGGTTGAAATATATAATTACGTCATGACCATGATGTGGAATAGAGTGTAGATTGGAGATGTTAAATGATGTAGGGGGATGAATTCTGTAAATTATGACTAACAATGTTTTAGTTATTAAATAAAATATTAATGCTTGTTAGAGAAATAAAGACTAAATGATGTAAGGGGGAAGAATTCTGTAAATTATGACTAACAATGTTTTAGTTATTAAATAAAATATTAATGCTTATTTGTTAGAGAAATAAAAATGCATGTTTTTAGTCTTTATGTTGGCACCATTTTATAACTTGGGAAGCAATCCTCCAATTTGTATCTTTTGAAAACCTTTTCCTAAAAAATGGTTTCAAAAGATTACAAATTTTGAAAAAATTATTAATTATATAATGGTTTTTAGTTAAGCTGATTTCGTAGTTTTTCCAATTTTCTCAAAACGTTCGTTTTTTGCTTGTGTCACTTTAGAAATACGTGTGCGATATATATATATATAGATGTAGATAATACAAATGAACTCTAACGTCGGTCGGATTGGCCACGGGGAAACGCTTTGGCTTTCCACTCTGGAGGACCCGGGTTCGAGTCTCGGTCTCACTCCTTGAAAATATTTATCATGAGGCCGGGCCCAGCCTTAGATTCCCGTTCTCCACAATCCGGCTGACCACTCCGCAGGGATGGGCAGCCTGTGGAAGGGCTTGTTTCCCTCCACCACATAGTATTCTTAGTGAATAGAATGTGGCGTCATCTGTTGACAAAAAAGAACTCTAATATAATAAATATGAACTTAATACTTTTTCTTGCATTCAACGGCAAAATCGTTAATACCGGTAATTGTTTATCAATTAATCAATTTAATTCGCATTGGTTTCTCGACGATTATTATCTGTTAGAAAAATACACCATTATGTTTTTGTAGACTGACTCTATAGCATGAAATACTGTCAAGATAAATACTGTATAATTAAGCTTGTGCGTGAAATTACAATTGCAGTTTTGCGCCCCCTCATAATTTTCGCCCGAGGCGACTGTCTGACTCTATAGATCCGGCGCTATGATATAAATAATAAAATATTAAACATATATTAATATTAATAGAACGCTGACATAAAAACTGATATAAATCCGGAGATAAACTTTCAAAGATTAATAAAAACAAAATTGAGGAAAATTATCAGAACTTCATTTATGTTGATAAAATTATTTGTACAATCGTTTTCAATGTCGATGTTTTAAATACGGATAAAGTTTGTTTTTGATGTGAAAAATGTCCATGCTGGAGGTACGCTATCCCGCTCAGGATATCACGATAAGAAAGCGTTTAATCGTCTTATATCATAGAAACTAATAGACAAAAATGTAAATAATTTATACTGTACTGATTCGTCTGGAATATGACATCGACAAATATGCAAGAAAAAATTAGAAATTTTGATATTTAATTGAATTTTTTTTCGAAAAAAAAAAAACTAAAAAAATTCACATTTTGGTCATTTTTTGTTGCGCCTTAATTACCTTCACTCTCAATAACTTCTAAACGATGATAGGCAAACAGTAAAACAACACGATTGTTCAATAGGAAACGTAGTTTTTAAATCAATAAATAGTTTTGATATAACACTGAACTTTACATTTCTATTACTCGGTAAACATAAGATTTGGAAAATTCGAGCATTTTCAAGTTTGTTCGCGCAATATCTTGAAAACTAAAAACGCTATCATGGATTGCTCTTTCTATCATTAATTATTCTAATGTTTTAATGAAACCCTCGTATCCATAGTTTCATTTAATCATGGTCCGAAAAATTAAATTATTAATGTTTATTGTATTTTTGAAGTTCATTTCATTATATCACAAAGATATTGCATCATCACAAGAACTAAGAAAGATAAAGAAAGAACAATATTTTAGAAAGAGAGACTACATTCACATAACTTTTATAATAACTGTTCTATTTTATTATTAGTTATTGCTGTTAATGTTTTATTTTGCCTAATTTATAAATTAAACTTTATCATAGATAGCATACAGCATGCATAATACAGGATGTCCGAAAAGTATCTTTAAGCTTTTAGAATATTATTAAAAAGATACAATGAAGGATGTGCACTTACAATTTTTTGCATTCAATAAAGTATCAAAGTTGTTTTTTAAATGAAGTGGACACTATATAGTAGGTAGCATACAGCATGCATAATACAGGATGTCCGAAAAGTATCTTTAAGCTTTTAGAAAATTATTAAAAAGATACAATGAAGGATGTGCACTTACAATTTTTTTGTATTCAATAAAGTATCAAAGTTGTTTTTTAAATGAAGTGGACACTATATGGCACCCTTGATGGCGCCAAATATAGGTCTCTTCTCAAAATGGCTTCACCGCAGGAAATGGCGCAAGTTGTAGTGTGATTTATCGAATTAAAATCTGCAACGCAGGTATAACGTAAATTTTGGACTGCATATGATCGAAATCTGTCTTCAAGACCGACAATTTATGAATGGCATAAGAGATTTATGACAACAGGTAGCATTTTGCCAAAAGTGAAATCTGGTCAGTCTAGCAGAAGCTCCGGTTTTTAATGCTAACAAGTAAAAATAAATGCACTATTTATTAGCTGAATTTATCATTCAGTGTAACTTATTCTTTATAAAGTGCATTGAATAATATTACATTAATAACAGAAATGACTGCAACAAATTTGAAGCTTTTAGCCATGATAAAAATATTTTTAAAAATTTATTTTCGAAAATAAATAAATATTAAAGCATACCCATAAATTTACAACAAAATAAAAAAAGAAAATTTGAAGAAATAAAAACAACAAAAACCATCGCGCCTCGAACCCACGACCAATGGGATATGAAGCGCTCGTCTTACCGAGTAGGCTACGGCTACATAATGCAGCATTTTAAAAGGGCGCGTATATAAGTCAGAATTGGTTTTGGTCTAACTTTACGAATTTTTTTCTGGAGTTTGCTTGAGTATTGCGTCGAATGGCTGGCCCAATAAACTTTATTAGTGGAGATCTGCACGCACAAATTTTTTCGTCAAAATCGACGAGTCACGACCTGTGGAGTCTCCTTGTTAG
>AYEL01087555.1:0-45480 GCA_000484575.1 Olivierus martensii | reverse complement strand
GTCTTTTTTCATTCCCGGGAACATAAAAGCCATTCCCAGGATTCCCGGGAATGCATTAAAATTTAATAAAATCTATAAAAGTAGTTATTTATAATTAATATTAATAAAAAATAAACAAAAGAATGATATTAATAAATTCGAAAATTTATATTCCATTATATATGACTAATTTACAATTTGAACTACAAAATTCAAATAAAATATTCATCACTCATTCTTAATGTATGATTTGAGGAAACATAAGCAATCAATGCTCTTATCACTCAGCCTAGCTTTGTTAATAAACAAACAGGAAATAGAAAAAGCTCTTTTTGCTTCACCTGATGATGGAGGAATTGTTTTCAGAGCCTTGCCCAGTTTTATAATACTTGATGATCGATTTCCTGTGGACTCAAATAACTAATTATTGCTTCACAATCTTGCTCAAGCTAGAACTCAGGCTAGTTGAACAACATAGGATCTTTGTCTTTCTGTGAATCGCTTTTTTTAATTTTTCATTTAACGTCATTGGTTGCTCTTCCAAATTTTCTGTGGTCTCTTCTCCAAAAGTTAAGTAGGTAATCACAAGTCACTCTTTTTGAATTACTACTTAACATTTTAATAATAATTTAATTTAAAATAATGCAAATTTTATGTTGACTTCATAAGAAGGAAAAGAAATAAACTAACTCAAAGTTTTATGTTGACTTCATAAGAAGGAAAAGAAGTAAACTAACCAACCAAGTCGTAAGAAGGAAAAGAAGTAAACTAACCAACCAAGTTGACAACACCTGTCATACTCACAGATCAATTAGGTATAATCCATGATCAGATGTGAGTGCAACTCTGTTAGTGAACCATGCCTACATGTTTTTCCATATTGCCAATTATCAAATTCTTTGATAAATAACTCTTGTACAGTCTTCGGGATTATATTTAATTATATTTTTTGTATCTGCGTGTTAGTACCCGGGAATACAAAAAGTGTGAAAATCTTACCATTTCCCGGGTACCTGGGATCCCGGGAAAGAAACACTATATATGATATCCACCACAACAAATTGGCAAAAATGTCTTAGCATAATAATCTGACATTTTTACATTCAGAAATTTTTAAAAATCATTGAGCAGATCAAGAAGTTTTAATTATTGAAATAAGAAATATTTTAGAAAATATAAAGAGGAAATGTAGATAGGTAATTACATGATAAAAACTTCATTAACTTAATTTTTTATATATTTTTAATACAAACATGAAACAAAAGTTTTTTCCTTTATTAGTGGGATATTTGATGTTACAGAAAATTTCAAAAAATAAAAAATAAGTATATGAAAATCTGAATCTGTTAAGAAAGTTTACGATTTTATATTGGGCTGCATTCATTACAGCGGTGGGCTGCAAGTGGCCTACGGGTTGGACAGACCTGTTTTAAATGTACAACTTCAATTATGTTTTGCTTAAATATGTTGATCTTTTATTCCTTCCTCTTTTCAATGTAATCTATGATTTTAGTATCCTTCATAATATAATGATATTTTTATCATATGCAACTCTTTTACTAACTTGTAAGTGAAGTTGAGGTTTTTGTGATGTCTTTTATATTCTATTCTATCCCTCAATTGCCTGTTGGTTATATCTATATGTGACAAACTGGTATTGATGTCATTATCAATAAATGCGATTTTTAAAAAATAAAGTTATGTTAATTCAAACCAACAGAGAGTATGGGAAAAAAGTGTTATAAACATCTGCACAAAGCAACCTGCCCATATAAAATTCTGGAGAGAAAAAAAATAAAACAGATAATATTCAACTTATGAATGCCTCAATTTATGACAATTCATACTTATGATAATGATGCAATGAATAAATTCTATGATTAGTCAATGCAATTCAATGGGATCGAATCATGCACTCAGTAGTCTGATACATGGAAAGCATCCTTTTTTTGTGTCTGTTTCTTGTAAGTTACAAATAAATAATAAAAGTTGTGTAGTTGTGTGTTCTTTATGTTTATTATATTAATGTATAGAGTCCTAATAAAATTTATTTGAGAAAAATTCATAAAATTTGAGCATTTCTGACCAAATCCTAATTATGAAGGTAGGATTCAAACCAAACCCTGTTATAAATCAAGGCCTACCTGTATTGAAAAAAAAACATTCAAAACTAAAATAGCTATTACTAGAAATAAAAATGTATTTGCAAGTATAAGCAATGATAAAGAAGAAGACTGTTGGAAAAAAGGTATATATAAAATCCCATTTATTCATAATGACAGTGGTACAGAGATGTATATAGGTACACATCTGTGTCTTTATAAGTATTTTATTTAATTATTTTTTTTTTAATTTACACACAGAATGAATTCTGTTAAGAATTGTATGATGTTTTTAATTAAATTAGGCTGGAAAGAACTTTCATAGTTTATTTATTTATATTCTATTATTCATTTATAAGATCCACAGTAATTAACTACTACTTATATAAGTCTAAATGAAACCAGGCAAAAAGCAGCAGGAACACTTTAATATTACAGTTTATATTCAATATTTTAAAAACTAAGTGTTTTTGAAATAATTGCATCTTTATCAGCCTATAAATATATTTCTACATACAAGCATACAAATAACTTATAGAATGCTAATAAAATGTTCTAAAAGTTTGATTACAGCTGGTAAAATAGATGCATATTGTTACTATGGTAACTTTACAATGTAAACAAAAACTTAGCTGCCTAGAAACAATACAGATGAATAATAATAAAAGATCAATTAATAAACATTATGTAATAATAAACAAAATACAGTAAGATCCCACTTAACGCTGCTCTGTTTAATGCTGTTTTGATATAACACGGTTTTTTCAAATTCTATATTTATTATTGTTTCACTTTGGTGCAGTTTTTCAAACTGTTACAATCACATAAATCTGAAATCGCACGAATTTGTTGCTTTAATACTCCTATGCCTTCTCACAGTGTGTTTGATATCAATGCAGTGTAGTATATACGAAAGTTTTCTTTTTTTGAGAAAATTCGTTGCATATTTATGTTCACTCATTAAGAGTAAGCATTTCTGAAGATAAGGAGCAAAAAGGACTTGCAATGGATTTTCTCAAAGCAAGTTTAACCCCTATTACGAAAGTTATGGATCAGTTATATAAAATGATTCAAATTTTAATAGACGTTCAAAGGCAAGACAAAGTATCACTGATCCGATGTCTTGGTATGGACAATTGCTTGCTGAAGGAAAGAGGAAAACGACATTAGATGACTTCTTAACGAAAAAACAAAAAGTGTCAAATGAGAAAGAACCATCCTCATCACAAACAAATTATTTACTTGAATACTTTTGATTTTCATGAATGATTTATGAATACAAATCGATATTATTAAAAAAATGTCTATAATTAATGTAATACAATAGCAATAATACATGTTACAAAATAAAATTGAAGAATATGATTCCAAAACACATTCAGTCCATTTTGGTCATTTTTTTTATTTAATGCAAATACATACTCCTATTGACGTTATTAAAGACTGGTTTGTTCCCAAAACCATGCCAATCGATGTGTATGGGACACTTGAATCCTGTTTTGCTTTCGAAAACACGCTCAGTCCAGAGAACAGTAATGATGAAAACTCACTCAGTCCTTTGCGCATGAGCAGAGCATTTTCCTAATCCTGCCAGGAGAGCGGTAAAAAAACAAACTGCTATTATGGGCAATAAATTTGTTGTGGGAATATTTGTCATGTTTATTAAAGGTAAAATTGTTATATTTGTTATTAATTTTCATGTTAGAAGCACTTGAAATGAAATCGTAACATTAAAAGTTTAAGTTTCTGGGGACTGTTATCTATTGCTAAAAAAAAAATTATTTTTCTGAATTTTAGTAGTTCCTAATTTGGAATGGTTAAATACATATTCTGGGGCCTTTCCCATGAGTATAATGTACTCATGGGGAAGGCCCCAGAACTTCCCCATGGGTGCATTGTACTTATGGGGAAATTCAAACATTTACTTTTCACTACAGTTGATTCTTGTTATTTGCGGTAGTTATGTTCTGTAAATTCTTTGCAAATACTGAATCATTATGCCTATGATAAATTTAGAGTTAGTTCGCTGCTCAGTGATAATCCGCGAATAAGCGTGAAACTGTGGCGAAAATCGAATATGTGGTTACAAATAAATTTTCGGGAATAGTCGAAAACGTGAACTTCTGGGGCCTTTCCCATGAGTATAATGTACTCATGGGGAAGGCCCCAGAACTTCCCCATGGGTGCATTGTACTTATGGGGAAATTCAAACATTTACTTTTCACTACAGTTGATTCTTGTTATTTGCGGTAGTTATGTTCTGTAAATTCTTTGCAAATACTGAATCATTATGCCTATGATAAATTTAGAGTTAGTTCGCTGCTCAGTGATAATCCGCGAATAAGCGTGAAAGTGTGGCGAAAATCGAATATGTGGTTACAAATAAATTTTCGGGAATAGTCGAAAACGTGAACAGGGAATCTGCGAATACCGAGAATCGACTGTATTTTAATACTTAAATCAAAATAAATTTAGTTTTTCCTCTAATGAAGAATGTGTGTAATTGAAAAACACGTTCAACCCTTGGACTTAAGCAAGTTTCTATTAACACCATTATATTTAGTCATCGTGTATTTAAAAACTAATGATGACTAATTTCAAATTTACCGAGAAGTGCATGTATATGAATTAGAAACACGATATCTGATAGTAGATAATCATTCACGTAAGTATTTTCTCAATTCATATTTTGCTTCTCCTGAAAATTAACAAAAATGGACTGAATGTGTTTTCAGATCACACTCTTCAATTAAAAAAAATGGTACATATATTTTTTTTATTCACTGTTCTGTTTCCCCTATTTCATTATTTACGTGTTAAGATGACCTTGTTTAATGCTGTTTTGTTAAGCAGGGTCTTACTGTAAATAAAAAGTAGATATTTGACTAGAATACAATTACATAAAAATGTAACTAACATCAAAGGTAAAACAGAATATAATGAAACATTGTATAATGAAATATGATATGCATTACATAATTATTTACTATGGTGTAGTACAGGGGTGTTCAACTTTTTTTACTATGCAAGCTACTTTTCTATACTAAGTTATTTGATGATCTACTCTCTTATATAGATAACGTTCTCCCAACTTGATATTTGATTATATACAACTATGCAGTTAAATGTGCTCACTCACTTTGAAGGACCATTCTCCCAGCTCTAAAAACATTATTTGTGTCTTTAAAAATTTATTTATCACTTTTAATTATTTTAATTCAACAAATAAAACAAATATATTGAAATAAAATATTTGTAATAAACGTTCAATTAGACTGCACCAAACACAAACTACAAGTAAAATTACTCAAGAGCCCTTTTTGACTGCTAAAAGATTCTTGAGTAATTTTACTTGTAATAAAATATTTGTTTATCTATTTTGGAAAACCAAAGTTAGAAAAAACAACAGATTGTTTACAAACTCATAAGTTAAGGAAATGCTGGTTGATTAAACAAATAATGTGAAATTTGGCATTGTTTGGAGCTCGCAACAGTTCAGTTGATATGAAGAAGTGGCCAATGATAGACAATTATCCAAATGATCATTTGTAATTTGGTTTCTTGAATTTTTATGATGTTCATATTTGAAAAAGTGGATTTTGACAAGTATGTTGACCCGAAACACAACAAAAATTTTTGTGCAATATCAATTAATATTGGAAACTTTTCACTTGTATAGTTTTAACTGATAAGAAAATTTACACAACAAAAATTTTTGTGCAATATCAATTAATATTGGAAACTTTTCACTTGTATAGTTCCAACTGATAAGAAAATTTCTGATTTGACAATTTTAACAAAATCAGTGATTCCACAATTTTAACAAAAAATAAACAAACAATAGCAATATACTTAAAGAGAATTAAAAAATAATACAAAATAATGATAAATAAATTATGTTTTCAGTTTTAATTAAATTTGTAAGGATAAATCAACTTGAAAGGAATAAACAAGAGATCGACCAAAAATTGCTCCGCAATCGACTGGTTGATCGTGATTGACAAGTTGAACACCCCTAATGTAGTACAATATTTATTGTATCTATGGGCATGTTTGTAAATTCAACATTATCCACCAGTGATGTAAACCATGATTGTCAAACTGTTTGTAAATTCACCAGTGATATCACTGGTGTATTCAACACTAATTCATCACATCAACCATAGTATTTGTTCAGTTGATGCTGGTGAATACAGACTTCGACATCATTTTTTAAGATAGCTTCTTCCATGTGAAAAATAAATCTAAAGATTGAAGAATCAGTTTATGGTCTGTCTGCTGATAGTTCCACAGCAGATATTTTTTTGCATTTGAAAAAATAATTTCTATGTCTGTGTTAAAATATTGACTAGCAGCAGAAGATAAAATAACATCCAAATAGTCAGCCATCTTGATGCGCAAGGGTTGAATTTAAAAACAACACTTTAGCATCCACCAATGGATTGTTATGACGTGGTTTTAGATGTACATCAGTGGTGGAGAGTGTTGAATTTAAAATCGCACCCATTGCAATGTATTACTGATGGATTCCAGTCCAGAATAGTCATTGCTGCCTTCTGCATCATCTTTTTATGCATCTGTTTTCCACATACCTAACTTTAATCGGGTTTTCTACCATCCACACTAAATTTGTCTGGTCCCAATCAATGATGATATCATAATTCAAAGCTTTCTACAAGAAAATAGTCCTCTGCAGTTTATGGCCAATGTCATCCTTGTGCTTCTTCAGTCTTTTGGATAGCAGCCTTGGTGAATTCCACATAAATTTCATCACATTTATATTCCCTATTACAAATAGTGATTTCATAAATCCCTGGAAGTTTGACTCTCTTCAGTCTATCTTTATTATTGTGTATGATATTAAATATGGTGTTGTGCCTAGTATATGCTATCTTCCATATATATTTGAGTATATTTCTCAATTTTCTTCTTAAACTTTAATATGTAGAACTACACTAAAGTTTTACTTTATGCACATAATATATAGATGATCACCACAAAAGCACCAATATTGGCTGTACTATTACTACCAATTTTACACCAGAGCTTCCAAATTGCATCTCTAGATACCCATGGAATTCTGCCTGTTTAATTATTCAATCAACTTCTTCATTAACTGCCTCCAGAGTGCAGCAGTATGTTACTACTCTTCTTAGAAGGGCAATAAATGCAGCCATCTTATATAAGAGGAAGCCAAAAAGTTCTACTTACTTCCACACTCTCCATCGTAATAGTTGGCAATCACGCAATATGTAATCGGGAACCGTCCGCTGGAAGAGCTGTCCCAGATAATGACGTCATCTTATCAAGCTAATTTTATACTGATCCGATATGTGAATATAAGAATGATCCATATCGATGTTTTGTTCAATATATAAATTTATGAGAATGTAAGAATGATCCAATCGATGTTTTGTTCGGTATATAATTAAATTGTAAGAGGATGACATGTATGAATAACTCTGTAAGCTAATAACTTTAAACTTGTTACGTATGTTTATATAAATGAAGCTACACAGGACTGTACATCACTCGGATATAAAAGCCTACGAAAACGACAACACAGTAGGATGTTGTATCAATGTAAGTTGGCGAAGTGACATTTGAGTTTCTTGTAAAGATCGACGATTGTTTGAAGATTGTATCAGTGGTGGAGATAGTAGAGCTAAGTAGTATTTAAGGTTCTTTTTTGTGAATAATCAGGAGGTAGTAGAATTTAAGTATTATTTAAGGTTTATTTCTTGTTATTTCAGTAGAATTAATTAGTATTTAAAGTTTATTTCTTGTGAATAGTTGATTGTTGAGATTTTGAATTATTAAACAAGCTTTGTTGATTAATTTATTGTTGCTTTATTATAGTTTCAATAAAGCATTTAACACTTTTCTGTAAATTTTGTTGATTAATTTATTGTTGCTTTATTATAGTTTCAATAAAGCATTTAACACTTTTCTGTAAATGTTTAGAGTCTAATAAATTTATATATTTTTGTTATTTAACTTGTTTGAGAATTTATTCCAATTATTAGTATAAGTTTCTAACATTGTTTGTTGTTTTCAATCTAACACTTATTCGTTACTTCTAGTTGTAAGTTCCGGTTTTGTTTTTGCCAATTAACAATAGTTATTGTTAGATTGTTTTGTAGTTAATTATTTTTAAGTTAGAGTTAGTTAAGATCTGAGCTCAGGCCTAACTCTTATTTGCAGAGTAGTTAACTGTTAGGTTTAGTTTGTAATTAGTATTATTGATCTTTATTAAAATTAGTGACTTTGCAGTTCTTACACTCACATATGTGCACATATGTGCACTAGAGATCTGCAATTGTAAACAATTATAGATTAGTCTTACTAATATGCAGTGGCTATGAGAGAGGGGGGATAGAGGAGCAGCTGTGCTGGGCCTCATTTTATAACTCAATTTGTTAAAAAAATATTTGTATATTTTTATACTTTTAGAGATTCAGTGTTTGTCAAAATTTGAAGTTCTCTATCAACGTTTTCGCTTTTCTTGTACATTTACCACTGTATATTTGTCAATTTTGTTTTTGTTTTTTTGAAGAGCCTCAAAAATATTACTTACTCTGGGCCTCACATTTTTTCTTAAAGTCTCTGCTAATATGCATGCCTTTTTTTGTTTTGGCAGATCCTAATTAACCAGAATTAGAAGTATGATAGTAAAAGGTGTCATTCTGGACAAAAGTCAGTATAAAACCATAATCCAGTTCCTTCGTCTTCAAGGAAAAACTGCACAAACAATCCACAAAGAGATTCCAGCTGTATATGGCAAGGAATGCCCATCATATGAGACTTGAAATAATGTAAATGGGAATTCAAATGTGGTTGCATTAGCCTATAGGATGACCTAAGAGAACACTGTTCAGAAAGGGCATGTTATGTTTTGGACAACAAAGGTGACATATTGACAGATTACTTATGGAAAGTGTTGGCAAGGGACTACAGGAACTTGTTACAAATATTACAGAATAATATCAAGGAAAAAGACATGGTTTGCTGTCAAGTGTTGTGTTACTAATAACTGCCAATGTACCGCATACTAAGCTGCAAAAACAGTCATTTTTCTGTGCAAATATGGCTATGAAACCTTGACCCATCTCCTAGACTCTCCTGACCTAGCACATTCAAGTTTCAAAATATGAAAACACATTTATGGGAAGAAGTTTCTTCAATGATGAGGTAGTCATTGCTGTGGAGAACTGGTTTGCCTCCAAATCTGCTGACTTCTACAAAAATAGTATTAAATAACTGTTCCACAGGTGTAAGAAATGTGTGGCCTAAGGGGTTAGAAATGAAGAACTGAAAGAACAAATTTCAGATCCCTAGTAAATCTGGGTCATGATGAGGATAAAAAGATTTTGTCCTATCCCTCATATTTTCATGATTTTATGGAAGAATTTTTAATGAATAAAGGAATAAATATATATATATATGTCCTTGAAGTACACTTGTGTCATATATTCACCATTTACAGTTTTTAATCTTCAAATCAAAGTAATCAATCCATCTCATTCACTGTCTCTCTGATTTTTAAAGCAGGACCTAGTCAGATAACTTACATTCAATGTGTAGCTCAATGTATAGCTCATTCACTTATAATCAAGGTACCAATGATGTATCACCTATACAGCTTTAATTCTGTACTTAAAGTAATTCGTATATTAGTCGGTAATTCATGGTATCCTAGAGATGCCATTTGGAAGTTTCAGTGTAAAATTGATAGTAATAATACAGCCAATATTGGTTCTTTTGAAAAAAGCTGATGATGATATTCTGTATCATCCTAACGGTGTATGACGTCATCGTTAGGATGATCCACTCATTTTAAAATACGATAATTCAAACTCAACTAGACAAAATACAATGTAAGGGAAACAAAACTTCGAACAGTCTCTTGGGAGCCATGTGACGTAGACGTATTCCAATGGAATTTTTACTGTGATACTTAAATATTAAATTTTTTTTTTAAAGAAAACAGTTATTCAATAACAATAATAAAAAGAAAATATTTTTATGTGAATTATCAAAATTTATTATTATTCGTTAACTTGATATTTTCTGAAGCGACGTCACCCTAACATCCGCATCGAGTAAAGTAAAATTTTACTTTACCTGATGCAATCCGGCGCATTGCACCACCATATATAACCTGCATTTATATAAGTGCATCAGCTAGGCGACGCCATGCTGCCTGATGCGCCATGACACAGAAATTCCGACAATAATCCAAGAATCTTATGTAGGCGCGCTATGCTGGATTATTGTAGAGAATTTCTGCATCACTGTGCATCAGGCTGCACGGCATCGCCTATCTGATGCACTTATACAAACACAGGTTGGAGTCGGTGGCGCGACGAGCTCGATCACTTCAGGTAACATAAAATTTTACCTTTTAAATTATATATTGGTGTTTGTATTATAAAATTTATTTTATATGTATATATTTAAAGTTTCAATAAAATATTTATTTTGGCAAATGGCATTAATATATCAATAACTAAAAATCAAAAATCTCGTAATTTATCGGTTTCAAATTTTTGCCAAATTTTAAGTGCTAAAGTCAGGGGGTAGGCTTATACACGGGTTATGCATTTTTACCGATTTTTAAACTCTGAAGTCGGGGGGGGTCGGCTTATACACGGATCGGCTTATATTCGAGTATATATGGTACTTCAAACTCTGTACAGCACAACTAGCAGTGTGAAGGGAACACACTTTAATAAAGCGTGTTCCCTACACTGCTAGTTGTGCTGTACTGAGTTTGAACTATATTTAATCACTTTTACTGTAACAGATATACAGTGCATTCCAGTTAATCAAATTACATCAGGACAGACAAAATTTGGACCCATTATCCGAAGTTAAAAAAAATCCAAGTTCACAGAACCTTTTATATCGGTAGTTATAAAATTTTTGTTACAAAAATACAACACCCTGAAAAAATACTCACAATACTAAATAAATAAAAGTAAATGTATATTTGCAAATTGGGTAATGTCATTGATTTCCAGTTTACACTTTCAAAATTTGCTCTACTCTTCTCACCATGTCCTTTTTTGTACTTAATTTCATTCCGAGCTTTTCACCTTGACAGCCAACCATCTGTTGCTTGGAAATCATTTTGGCCTAGCTTTTTAGCAAACTCCTCTGCTTTACTTTTCAGCATTGATTCATTGATATGCACATCTCGTTTACTTATAATAGAAAACCATTGTTTTAGTGCATCTTCTATATCAGAATTTTTTCCTTCTCATTTTCTTTTATGTGAGCTTCTTTCCTGACATTCACAGGATACCCAAGTTTGTCATAGTTCATCTTCTTGCTTTAAACAACAATTTCACATTTAATAAAAAATGTGAAATTGTTGTTTTTGCTACTCCAAGTACGTTTGAAAGTTGCTGTTGATGACTGCTGTTAGGTTGATTTTTGATCTTGTCTAGCAAAACAATCTTCTCAGCAAGTGTTAGATCTTTTTTCTTTGACATATTGTTTATCAACAATAAAAAAGCAAAATTAAAAACAAAACAGTTTGAAAAAGCAAAGAATAACATTTAGTTAATACAATTACCACTAATAAACTAAAAATTGAATGTAACTGCTATAATTAACACTTCTTTTGTTGATGTCATTATCAAATAATTAGTGTCATTAATGTTAACAGGTCACCTGCACAGAAATGCAATGCTTTCAAACAGTATTGTCCATCTCACTCCATTTTGAACAAGTCTGAACTGATTCAGCTAATCCTAATAAGTGGCACACTGGTCCTAATAAATGGAGTAAATCATGCTTAATTTAGTGCATTTGAATTAGGTCTGCAAATTTGATCCTGAAAAGTGGCTGGTCCCATTATCCAGTTGTCCAGTTAAGTGGAATGCACTGTATATAAATATGCATAATATTTCCAAACTTTAGAACAGGGCTGTCCAAAAGGCGGCCTGCCAAGCCATTTTGTGTGGCCCACGAGGCTTTCATGATTTGTCATATATTACTTTTTAATGTTTTTTTCACTTTTATTTATTACTTTTTTTAAAGAGATTAATAAAAAGAATCCTAAAATTGCTTTTAAAATTCCTTAAATATTAGCTCAATTAATTTTTCTTAATTATTAATAATTGTTTAATGATCAGCAAGCTATAAATGACATCACATTTTATAAGATTTTCAATCACGTCAATTTTAGTTGTAGCTATTTCAGTTTAAAGTTTTGAATTATGACTGTATATTAGTTATTTTTTGGTTTCTAACACTCACCATTTCAGTGATTGTGTGACCCAGTTGTGAGATTCTGTTTTAATTTTATTTTTATTTTATCACGAGTTTGTTGGCATTTGTGAAATGAGTGAGAAAAAACGTAAAATAGAAAATGAAAATCTAGTCAAATGAGTGAGAAAAAAACGTTAAAATAGAAAATGAAAATCGAATATATTAGTAGCGGTGGGAAAATGACTTTTTCATAACAAATCACTTGGCTTTGTTTAATGAATAACTTTTGTGAATTAGTCGGAAAGTAATATCAATGTTTGGTAGTCTTATTTGTGTGAAAGTGCATTTTCTAAACATGAAAATAGTTAAGAATATATTCTGAACCTGCCTTGGAGATTCTTCTTTTACATATTCTGCAGATAGCTACAACAAGAATGGATGTAAATCCAGCCCTGGTAAATGCTGCTGCCCACTCTCATTTATCATGTTAAATAGGTACATTCATACTATTTTTAACAATTTTGAACTGTTTATATTTTATAACTTTTTGTTAACATGTTTATTGGATGCAATTTGTTAAAATATTTTTATAAGTTTTTGTTAACATGTTTATTGGATGCAATCTGGTAAATATAATTTTGTTATAAGGTTTGTAGATATTTTTTAACTGTTTATATTTTATAACTTTTTGTTAACATGTAACATATTTATTGGATGCAATCTGGTAATATAATTTTGTAATAAGGTTTGTTAATCTGGAAATAAAATTGGTTTCAAAAAAGCATTATATTTATGCATACCACTTTGTTGAGACAATAGCATATCAAGTACCAAAGCCCCTCCCCTTTTTTGTAACTGCAGCCCTCCATCTCTCTAGTAAACATGGCTATGGTTCTCGGGTTCATTATAATTGGACAGCCCTGCTTTAGAATGTTTTGTATTCTTGGTGATTAATTTTGATGTACATGTATATAAACAACTTATGAGGGTCAAATAGACCAAAAATGTTTGTTCTGCAAATTTTGTTACAAAAATACACCACCCTGAAAAAATAGTCACAATACTAAATAAATAAAAGTAAATGTATATTTGCAAACTGGGTAATGTCATTGATTTCCAGTTTTCAACACTCAAAATCTGCACTACTCTTCTCACCATTGTTTTTTTTTTTTTTGTACTTAATTTCATCCCAGACTTAAATAAAATGTTTATAGACTCTTATCTTAAATAGCTGTTTCATTCTAAGACAATGCTTTTCCACTTTTAAGTGTTTACAAATCATCTTGATTCAGTGATTTTTTTTATCTTAGAATATTTATTGTTGTTTTATGAGGAATTCCATGACCATACTGACCCTGTAATATAGGTCCATTTATCAATGTGCCTATTTTGTTTTTGACATTCATGATAACTTCATAATGTAATAATCCCTTCCATGCAATTATAGATCCAAAATTCTATATTTAGCTAAATTTATGTAGATTCTAATTTGTACTTTGTCTCTAGTTTTAAATTTTTTAACTGTATTTCTACTGGGTATAAACCCTTCACTCATCTCATTTTTAGTCTCTCTCCTCACTAAATCAATATATTTTCCAAAGTTTTTCACTGCTTACTTTAATTTATTTAATTACAACTAGCCAATTAGCAGGAATTAATATACTCACAGACAAATTGTTTTAATAAATTTAAAGTAGCACTTTTGGAATTCTTGTATTCCCTCTTCAGCTTTACACAACAAAAATGATTCTATTCTAATTCGTTGACATTTAAAATTGAACATAAATATTAAATGTATGTTTTAAATTATTATTGTTAATAATTTAATTTAAAAACTTTTTAAAATTAAATAAAAAAATTTATTTACAGCAACATGTGCTTTAACTACTTTAATATTTATGTTCAATTTTAAATGTCAACGAATTAGAATAGAATCATTTTTGTTGTGTAAAGCTGAAGAGGGAATACAAGAATTCCAAAAGCACTACTATAAATTTATTAAAACAATTTGTCTGTGAGTATATTAATTCCTGCTAATTGGCTAATTGTAATTAAATAAATCAATATATGTTTTTATGTTACATCTGAACATCAGCTCTGCCAAACTTGAATTTGTTATTTTTTTATATTGCATTAAGGATTGGCATATTTGAGTTTCAGATCACCTGGTCCTTTTATATATCCCTGAGACTTATGTTTAAACAATCTTCTTGTTTGGCTATTCATTGTATGTAGGGTGCTGTAAATTTATGATTAATGCCATTCAATCATAAAAATTTTTCAAGTTTAGTAGATTTTAAATTTGATCCATTTTCAGTGACTATTGTCAGTGATGTAGTGCTAAAAAAAGAAGTACCAGAATGCTAACCTCTTAACAAAAAATTAGTGTCAAATAGATAGAAGAAATAGCAGAGCATGTATGAGGAATTGCATGAATATGAAAGAAGCAAAGCAAGTATGTCAGGATCAAGCTATGTGACATTCAGTCCTCTCTGACTAGGGATTGTAAATTTACCGACTTTTTCATTTACCGGTAATTCAGTAAATGAAAAGTAGGGTTTCTTCTTGCTGCTAGCCGCTTTTTATTCTTCTTTGCTAACTTTCTCATGACACTTAGACTCTTAAGGTGGTACGGTACTACCATGAAGCTATTATCTTCTTTCTCCTCTTCTCTGGATTTTCCTAATTTATTCCTCATTTCATTGTATACCTGGTTAAGAAACATATCATTATATCCATGGCTTTTACCTACCTTCCTGATATATTTCAACTCTTCTTTCAGATTTCCCTCAGTAGAACAATACATTAGCGCTCTTTTATAAAAACTTCTAAATGAGGCTTTCTTATGAGATGTTGGGTCATTCGACCATTTGGGAATTAAGACTGGCTTTTTTCATGCTATCCCAGTGAATATATTCAATGGTCAATACCATTGCAAATGTGTTAAATAATAAATTAATTTTAAATATTTTTAATTTTTAAAATTTATAGGTAGTCTTGAAAGTCTTGAATCACTTTATCTCAATGACAATCCAAACTTACATAGTTTACCTTTTGAATTGGCATTATGTAACAATTTGCAGATCATGAGCATTGAAAATTGTCCATTATCTCAAATACCTCCAGAAATTGTTAATGGAGGACCTTCTCTAGTAATACAAGTAAGTAAATTTTGATTATTCAACACTAGAAATAATTAATTAATTATACCATTGTAGAAATATATAGGGTTGTCTAGAAAGTTTATATATATTTATCTTAGTGGCCAAGAATTGATAAACTTGTACTTGAGCAGAAATAATCTTTTAACATTAATTGCATTCATTCTTTTCCCAGTTTAAAAGAAATTAAAAATTAAAGAAAAAAGTACTACTAGAAATCCAGGATATATTATAACTAATTTAGTTCACACATTAAAAAATGAATTTTTTATATAAACAGGTTCTCGACTTATGACCACTTATACTTATGACAGTAATGAAATCCATTAATTCTGTGATTGGTCAATGCAATAGTAAGACCATTTGCTGTTATTTGATGAAGTTTTGCCATATATTTTTCAAAATTTTTTAATTAACATCAAATTAGCAGAGAAGAGAAAAATGGCATTTGTGTGTGCTTATTTGATAATTTCAAAAATTTATTATTTACATATTTTATTAAAATTGTGTGTGTAATATTTAATGTTTTGCAAATATTTATTTTTATTTCAAATTTTTTTGTTTTTTATTAAAATTGTGTGTGTAATATTTAATGTTTTGCAAATATTTATTTTTATTTCAAAGTGTTTTGTTTATTATTATGATTTTTGAATCATATAATAAAACATAAAATTCTAAAATTATGTGAATTAATTTTTATAAAACATATAAAACATCTGTACATTTACTGCTGTTGACAACATTGTAACTGCACAGTGCTTTAAAGTCCATTATGTGAGGATCAAATTTCCAACTGCATATATATGTCGTAGCAAAACATAAGATTAATGATAAATGTTTTATAAATTAAAATAGATGCAAAAATATAATGAATAGTTATTATTTAACATAATAATTAGATGATGAAGCATTTTTATTGTGTAAATTAAATCAAATATTTGATACAAAAATAGATGAAAAACTTACAAAATAAACAAGTAGTGGGCATGATGTTAACCTCCAATAATCAGCCAAGTATAATTGTGATTTTTATGCTAAACATTTTTCTCCTTCTATTTGTTAGTGGAAATGATAAAATGGGAACATATCAAATGAAAATAAAATATTATTAAGAAATTGGGCAATGATGCAATTCAATAGTATATGAACAAATGAGGAAAAACAAAGTTTCTTCTAAACAAAATGAAAAAATAAGCAGAAATTAAATGAAAATATGTTTTCTTTTTATAAAATTATTAATTTAGTATTTAAAGAAAAACAAAGTTTAGATAATTAAATTTATTTTTCTGGGCCAAATTTTCAAAAAATTGAAATCTAAATATATGATTGAATGATAAGGAAAATATTCTGAAAATTTAAATTAAAAAATTTAAAAAATAATGAAAATATTCCACTCTACCTAAATATCAAAATTTTTAATAAAGTAACTATTATTAAATCTACATCTTTAAATTTTAATAATACACCAGGTATATAAAAATTGTAATTGATTAAACTGTGGACAATGTAGACCATGTAGATAGGTAAAAACATTTTATGTAGTTTAAGAATAATTATTGTTTTCTTACATAACTGGTTGTATTAATACAGTTTTAATAAAGTTATAAGTGCTAATATATCTAATTGAAATTGAAATTCTAAAAAGCTGGGATGTAAAAATGTTGATACACTATTTTTGCATTACCTCATGAGTATAATGTATCTTTTATGATGTTTTTATAACTAATATAAAAAGCATAAATTATCACTTAAATGCAATCAATAATTCATCAGTTCTTGACCATAATGATAAAATGCATAGTTTCCAAACAACTATATGTAATATATGGTTTAATATTATTGAAACTTATCAAAAATTATCAAATGGTTTGATATTATTGCAGTTTACTAAAGATTATACTGTAATTAAAATATATATTAATTTAAAATAATATGCAAAAAATAGCTAAATAAAATAGATTTAAGCTTTATTAAAAAAGATTGTTATTAAAAGATTCTGAATTGAATTTAATGAACATTGATGATGATTATTTTACTGTCTAATAGAAAATAAGTAATAAGAATAATAATAATATTTCTTCTTTAATAATGTTATTAAGAAAATATTATTGAATAAATTCAAAAATATGAAATCAAAGATCAAATAATTCATTGTAAACAAGGTTTAAATAGATTTTAATTGTATTACGATGATTTCAACAATTTTATTTATTCATCAGAATTAATTTTTGTAGTTTGAATTTTATTACAAATTAAAATAGTATTAAAATTTGATGTTTTCATTTAGCATCAATATACTTTATACTTTAATTAATCATTTTTAATAAATTATAAATGATGATGCTTAAAAATTTTTTATTTACAATAATTCAAAATGGATAAAATATAACCAAAATGTCCTTTATTTATTTAATTCATTTGATATATATGTGTTACGATAAAAGTGATCTGGTGATTATGCATAATCATCAACGATTTTGGTAAAAGTGGTAAATTTTATTTCATATATTGTGAATTAATCACATTTACCAGTGATTATGCATAATTGCCAGTCTAGCATGATAAATTTGATAAATAATGCATTCTTGTTGAATAGTGAAATAGCTTGCTGCATTCATCTTCATTTATGTAATAAGTTCAGTTTTAAGCAATCAAAGAATATAAGATCTCATTCAGTTCAAGAAATAATCATAAATGAACGTTTGAAAATCAGAGTTGATAGTTGGATAAAGATGTCTATAAAACTTGAATATGCTAGACCTGATATTTTTGTATATGACAAAAATGAAATATTATATGGCTTACTGAGATTGGAATCACAAATCAAGATTTGTTAACAACAGTTAAAATGAAAAAATGAGGAAATATGAATTAATAGAAAATGAACTAATCATGATGTATAAATGCCAAGTAAAAATATTATCTCCCCATGTGATGACTTGGGATGGTATTGCAACAACTTACCACAAAAATCATATCAGAGCTATCGATTTGCCTCTAAATATAGAAGCATATATCCAAACTCATCCTCAAAAAACTTTGGAAAGCATCATCTTTGAGAAGAAGTGTAACCATGTGATGACTTGGGATGGTATTGCAACAACTTACCACAAAAATCATATCAGAGCTATAAATTTGCCTCTAAATATAGAAGCATATATCCAAACTCATCCTCAAAAAATTTTGGAAAGCATCATCTTTGAGAAGAAGTGTAGATTTGGCGAAGAGAGAGTGGAAAATGACATTGAAAACATACTGAAATGGCTAGAAATAATCGAAGTTAAAAATGAATGAGTGCTAAGAGGCTGTTGTACAAGTGAAATAATAGTAACACTATAATTAAATTATTAATTAAACAATAAAACATAGGAAATTTCATGATATCAAATTTATGAACTACATTTTGGAAATTATGCAAAAATTGTTTTAAAAATAATGCATTCAGAGATACTTATCAAATTTACCAACATCATTTGGGAAATATGTAAAACTGCTGTAAAAGTGAGAAATTTAGTGAAATTTATCAAACTCACCAAAATGAAATGACCAAAATTCACTGACCAATTCCAATCATTTTTCACTTTTACCATAATATATATATTTTTTAAATGACTAAAATTGAAGTGACGTAAATTTATTTCAAATTTTTATTTATATCTTATCAAATAAAATTTTTATTTATTTTTACAATTTTAAATATTAAAGTACACTGAGTTAGCTTTACATTAGGAACACCCACCTAATAATGCATTGGTCTATCTTTTTTTTTTGCAATTATGGCTTGCCAGACCCCTAAGATCAGATTCCAAGAGGTATGAAACATCCATGCATAACTTAATTTGTTGACTGCTGCAATGAACATGGATCAAGGATCAGTCATTCTCACAACCTTGTTCTAGCTTATCTGACAAATGTTCAATTGGATTACAATCAGGAATTTGGGGGTCAAGGCAATGTAGCATATTTGTTGTTGTTTTTCTCTAACTCTTTTGTAATTATATGACTCAAAGGCAAGGAGATTGTCCTGCTGGAAAACTGTTGGACATTGTTCATTTGGGGTAATTTCCTGCAAATATGTATGGAAATGTTGTTTAACAGATCCTTGTAGCATTTGTCATTCAGTCTTGGTGGGATGATAACCAATAGATCTAGGCCAGGGGTGGCCAACCTATGGCACTTGAGCCAAAAGTGGTGCATTGCCTGATTAGAAGTGGCAGACTGAACACCAAAGAAAAATTTTGAAAAAAAATTTCTTTTACAATTTATCTAGTGGTGCATTGCCTGATTAGAAGTGGCAGACTGAACACCAAAGAAAAATTTTGAAAAAAATTTCTTTTACAGTTTATCTATATATATAAATCTGAAATGCCTGTGTGCGCCTATTCACTTATAACGCAAGAACAGCTGAATGGAATTTTGTGAAATAACTTTTGTTTGTTAGGGTTACACAGGAAGGTTTAAAGACAGGTATTGGTTATTAGAAATTAATATTAATTTTATATATTGTAATTGGCATAATTTACTTGATATAAAATCCAAGATGGAAGATTAATGCTATTTGAGTAACCTCATTGTGTTAATGACCATGTGAATTAGCTGAGCAACATCATTCGAATACTAAAAGGGATTGAAAAGGGGTATAAGTTTGTATGGCGTATCTTAACTAAGAAATGAAAAAATTGATGCATGAGCTATAAAAGGTTGGCCACCCCTGATCTAGGCTATCCCAAGAAAATGCTCTCCAAATGAGAACACCACCTCTACTGGCTCAACAGGAACAAGTAGCGTGGTGGTCTCATTTGGAGAGTGACATTTCCTAAGAGATTCCAGCCAAGCCTTTTTTATTGCTCTGCATGTGATATTGGGTATAGTGTAGCAGTAAAGCATCTCAAGGCCAAGAATAAATTAAAGAATATTATTGTAGTTGTTTGTGTGAGAGGAGAATTTTTCTGTGTTAGGTTTTTTTTATTTTTTTAACTAAATTTGAAAATTTATAAATTAAAAGCTACTAAAATAAGGAAAACAGGTCTATAAATATAAATTTTTAATAAAAATGACAGTATTTTAATAAATTTATGTTAGTTTTAAATTAATTATATGACATAACTTCATTAATTTTTATTAATCAAAATTTACATAATTATTTTATCTTTTTTTTTAAATATGGATTTTCTTCATTTCTGGCTTGTTATTCAGTGGGACTTGCCTTTATTAAAAATGTTAATATTTTCATTGAATGGCTAAGATTTCATATTAGAAAATCGTGTTTTTGTTGCTCTCATATATGGAATGAAAAGCTGTGAAAAAATAAAATTCAAAAAATTAAAAAATGTTCAGACTTATTAGGATCAGAATGAATAACAAAAAAAACTGTAAAAATTCAAAGTTTTATATTAAAAATTAATGAGATATCATAATTTAAATTTTTTCATATAAATTAGACTTAATTGTTATTAATTGCTAATTAGCAGCTGCAGATAGAAATTGAATAATGCAAAATCTCAAGTAGTTGCAAAATATTGGTCATTTTAATAGTTAAAGGGGAATGAAAATATAAGCAATCCCTGAAGTGGATCATTCTGAAAAATCTTACATAAGTCAAAATATGTATATGTTAGAGCATCCCCTAAGTGGTACTAAATAATAATTTTAACTCATTAAAAACATGTGACATTAAAAATAGTTATATTAAAAAATAAGTTCATAAGTCACATGGTAAAGTAATTGCTTACATTTTGGAGGATCCATATTCAATTCAGAGTCCCTTATCTTCAGTTTTTTAGGAGAGATCTGGATCCAGATCATTAACTAAAACTAGCTTAATAAGCCATAAAATTATGTGTACATATGATACAAGTATTTTTCTCCTAATTTCATCATTTATCTCTGTTATATCTTTATCCACTGTCAGTATATTTTTTTTTTAGTAAGGGAATCTTTAAATAAGTATATATCTGTGTCAAATTTATGTAAGTCAGGGACTGCCTGTAGTGATATAATATCAAGTTTCTCTATTTTATACCATTCATTTCATTTATTTTAACATCTCAATATAAAAATACTAATAAAAAAAACTATCAAATATTTGCTAATTTCAATTAATATAATGACATATATTTTTATACATTAATTTAAATTTTATATATTCAGCTAGAAAATTATTTGAAAATTGTATCATACTCTTAATTTAAATAATGCATATGATGATGATGATTATTGCCCAAAACAATTTTCGATAAAATAATAGTTATGCTAATTTCAGTTATTTATGTAAAATTGAAGAAAAATATGTAGACAGAGAATTTTTTCATAAATTTTTAATTTATTAAAATTATTTCAGAAGATAAAATAATAGCAAAATTACTAAACTAGTAATAAATTATTAAATAGATATTTGAAAAATAATGGATATGAGCTTAGCTTGCACTACATTTGTTCCAAATTGTGCAATATATGACATTTTTTTGTTATACAAGCTATCTTCCATGGATGGTGGTAAATTTACTATCTCAGCCCCATCATTAAGGCTTGTTTATAATCCGACGTGGCGGAGATGGTCATTGACGACGTCGATGCTAGAAACAATTCATAGGTTTATACTCCGATGTCATCCGTAACACAGCATAACCAACACGAAGTTGACAACCTAGAACGAGTTCTAGATTTCAACATTATGGTTATAACGTGATGCTTTGTGATCTGATACAAAATGGTGGAATGTTCAAGTCAAGAAGGTCCTTGGTTCAAATAGCAATGTTGAATTTTTTATTGAGGCATTTAAAGATTACTCTTGTTTATATAATATGTAACTATAAACTAGAATGCAGCGTGACAGATGTTCTAGGCACTAATGCAACGTTAGCTTCATCAGACTACAAACAAGCCTTAAGAGAACTAATATATAATTATTATATTAATAATAGTAATAATAGTAATTATTATTATTATTCATATTTAAGTTGAGAAAACAATTACTAGTTAGATCTTCGTAAGAATTTAGCATAAAAATGAACCACAACATTATGCACTAAAAAAAGATGAAATTTTGATCATAGATGATCATAAATGCAGTAAATTGATTCTAATGCTGTTAGGATAAATTATCAATTATTTAGAAGAATTGATCAATTAGCCGACCAATTCTTCTAAATAATTGGCTAGTCGTATTTCTTACGTGTAAGGTATCCATTTCTAACTAAAGAATCTAGGATCAATTCCAAATTTAATTTTGTATCCTACACTTTCAAATTTTTTTGAAATGGGTTCTGTTCCTGACCTAGTCCATTTTTCAATGTTCCAATTGACCCCATCATACGTGTTGGCCTATCCGTATTGAGATGTGAAGTCGCTAAGCATATTCACTGTGAGATTTGGGAGCATAACTAAAATAAAATAAACTAATTCCAAAAATTACAATTGTTGTACAATTTTTTTTTTTTCAGGGAGATCGAATTCAGTGTGTCAATCGCCGATCTTTAGTATTTAACAGACCTTTTGGGGAGTTTGGACAATGAACACAAAAAGAAACGCAAAATACAACAGAAAATAATT
This sequence comes from Olivierus martensii, assembly GCA_000484575.1. Classification (NCBI taxonomy): domain Eukaryota; kingdom Metazoa; phylum Arthropoda; class Arachnida; order Scorpiones; family Buthidae; genus Olivierus; species Olivierus martensii. The sequence goes on along the minus strand of AYEL01087555.1, from coordinate 22,469 downwards.
CACTTTCATGGAAAAATAAAAATAGTTTTTCACAGTAGCGTTTTTTAGCAGAAATAAACAACAACTATTCAGAGGGAACGTTTACAACATTTATAAACTTAAGTCGGTTATCTTCAACCTCTTTATGATTTTATAGTAAAGATAATCAAATCACAGAATACAAGAGAAACGTCATTACATTCAAATTTAAATTTGCAATTCCTTTTTCACTAAAGAAATTATAAAATTTAAATTTATAATTTTTTAATGCCATCTGTCTAGTCAAAATACAATTAAACAACGGTAAATAATAAAATAACATATACAATATCATTAAACTAATTAAATAATAAGTAGATTTTAATTTTAATTAAAATATCAATAAATAAATAAAATACAACTTAAATAATAACTATAATTAATTAATAAGTAATAAATTTAATCTTTCGAATATGTAAGCATATATGAAACAATTTAAAATCTCATCTGTCAATAGTTAGTATAAAAACTATTCATAGCACAAAATATATGTCATGAACAGTATAAATTCATGGCATATATATTTTACCAATATAATTTCTCTTTGTTAATTTTATTTTTCCTTATTATTTATAACAAATAATAGTGAAAACTATAACACTAAGAAATTTTGGAAAAAACTAATCGATTTACTTTTCTTCCATTTTTTAGCCCTCTTCATTCCTGAAAAGAGCTAAAAATAGCGCGTTTATTTATCTGATTTGGAGAAAACATATGTTATTAGGTCACATTAGAAGACAAAAGCTTATTGAAAATGATCGATATCGGCTCAATATTATCAGTCCAATACGAATAAATATGTTCTTTATATTCGAGTTATAACTCGAATAAAAAATAAATATAAACTATTGGATTTTTAGGAAATCAATCCTATTGAAAATGATCGATATTCAATCATTTTCAATACGATTGATTCTCTAGAGAGTTCCAATATTGTATATTTATTTCAACAAAAAGAGGTATAAAACCAAACAATGGAAAGAGTTGAATGATCTATTCATCGATCTTGACTAACTTATTACACATTAAAATCCAAGATTAAAATATGATGTCGAAGTTACTTTCAGAGATATGACCTACCTGCTAATTTTCATAAAAATCTACCAATTAGTAGATTTTTTTTATGAAATTTAGCAGGCAGATCATATCAGTGAGATATGGAAGGGCACAGACACACAACATTGTGATTTTCCTTCTTTCATTTTTAACACCGCTCTTTTTTGACACCGCTTTCCAACCAGAGGCTATTAAACTATTAGGCCATGTCAAAAACTGCTCATATTCGTGACGAAGTTGACTGAAAAATAAAAATTAGGGATAGTTTTTCACTTTATAGTCTGACAGGTATCCTCTGAAAAAGTTGAAGTGATGGAACCGGGATTCAATCCTGGTTCCTTTAGATGAAAATCTAAATGGTTTCTACGAAATAACTATCCATTGACCAGCGTGGTAATTTGTAAATTTCATTTTTCATTTAGAAAATATGAAAACAGATAAATCTAAACAAATCTTCAAAGGAAAATATTCCTGTTAATACTTGAGGACATTGCATCGTAGACAAAACTTTAAATTTAATCATATCATTCAACAAATATAAAATTAATAGAATTGAAAATTTAGCTATTAAAACGAGAATTTTTTAAAAATAACAAAATGCTTATAGAAATTTAAATTTATGCTATTATGAAAATTTAATACAAACAAAGAAAATATTTTTACTTGTTTATCAAAACAGCAAAAATAAAATGTTAACGATTTAATACTAACTGTATAAAATATAATATAAAAATGAATATTAGAATTTCAGAAAATAAAAATATCGATATTTTATTATATCAAAACCAGTGATTTTAATAGTAATTTTTTTCTCTTTCTCTATTTTATTAATAAATTTTGAAATTGATCTATATATTTATGAAAAAGTTAATATACATTAAAAATCTAGAATTAAATAAGATATGGCGAGATATGATTATGGCTGGTCTACCGTAAAGCGAGTGAAAGCCCCACTTTTAAAGAGGCCCCATTTTTTAGTAACCACCTATTTTGTTATTATATTTTTGCCTATTTTAACTCTTCGGGTTCAGGCTCCGAAACATATAGATTCAGCCTTGGAAGATGCAAATAGGGGAAGTTCTAAGTTTGTATATACAGTATACTCCTGATTATCTGGAGTTGGATTATCGAGGGAACGGATTAACCGGGGTTAATCCGCAATCCGGAAGTGATGCTTAATTATCGTTATATTATATGTAAGATTTTAAATACCCCAGATTCATTTCTTTATTATATCTTAAATAATTGGCGATAAAAAAAAAATTAGAATCAAATTAAAATTACAAATATTGCAATAATTCCTTGCTACAAATAAACAAATTTCTTTTCTTTTTCAATAAATAATAGAACAATTTTTTTTTTTTTTTTTTTGATAGTTTGTTAATAGATATTATTATTATAATCTAATGATAATTAACATATTTATTATTATTTATTAATATTATTATGTGTTTGTGTCTGAGAGACATTGTCTTTGTATTTTGAAGATTTTCAAAAACAGTATTCTAACACTTCTATAAAGAAATTGCCATCTATCTGATCTTGATGAGTTTGTAAAAATGTTGGAAATAGTGATTATAATTAGCTATTCATATTTTTGCATAAAATTGATATATTTCTGCAGTATAATTGTAATTACAGGTAGTTCTTAACTTAATGTGATTGTTCAAATCCTAATGTCATAGGTTGTTATAGATTGTTGTATAGAAATAAGAATGCCCTAAATTTATTCATGGTTATCAGTCTAATTTGCATAAACAGGTATGCATTGATTAATCACAGAATTTACCAGTAACATCACTATTTTAAGTATGAATAGTCATAAGTTAAGAATAGCTTGTATTAACTCTTGTTAAATTTATACATTTTTATGCTAAAGTTGGTTATAGGCTTATACACAGGTTTTGCATTTTTGCTGATTTTCTAACTTTGAGGTTGGGGGTCAGCTTATATATGGATTGGCTTATATTAGAGTATAAACCGATCCATTCCAACTCCAAATAAACTCTCAATTATCTGGAGTTGGATTATCTGTATAGTGAATTATATGCAGGTAATCCACAGCCCCGAATTGACGATTAATTATTGATGTATTATCTTGGATGCACTATCTGAAAGATTTTTAACATCCCAGATTAATTTCTTTAATAAATTTATTTATTTATTTATTTATTTATAAATCTAACTGCATATTGTCCATAATTCCGATTTTTTTAGTATTTTTATGGATTATCCGGGGATTCGATTATCTAAGGTTTCATTTCCCTATTATCCCGGTTAATCGGGATTATGCTGTAATTCCTTCAGTATTTCAATAACGACAGCAGCAGCTATTCACAAATTAAGGCATATTGATATGAAAATATTCTCAATAAATATGTAGCCAAATTATTTTATCAAATTTTTTCAATATTATATTGAATCATTTGCATAAAGAATTCTATAAGGATGCGATTTATTATAATAAGCAAATAATATTTAGATTTATCATGGAAAGTTTTATTTGAAAGTGAACATAAATCTTATATGTTAATATAGTGTTCGGTAGTGCATATTCGGTTGATTTTGCCTTTCATCACTATACAGCCTTTATTATAGGAATAACCCCGATTGTTTGGGTTAAGGAACTATACTAAGGAAAAACAATGTTAATTATCTTGTGCATATAAAACAATATCGAAAATGATTAGATTCAGTGCATTTCCTAAATAAAAAATACTGAATAATAATTTGTACGTATTGTTTAGCTTATAATAGGTTAAGGAACTATACTAAGGAAAAACAATGTTAATTATCTTGTGCATATAAAACAATATAGAAAATGATTAGATACAGTGCATTGCCTAAATAAAAAATACTGAATAATAATTTATACGTATTGTTTAGCTTATAACAAAACCCTATTCAATCATTGCGAAAACATAAACTTATTTCATTATTCAGGTTTCAATTTTGCTCGTACAATTTTAACACTAATTGTAAAACTAAAATTGTACAGTTTTGTAGAATTTTAATTTTATAACTTTGTTATTGATCTATATTACAAATAGAAATCAATTATAATATCTTCCCTTAAATGTATATGATTACATAGGTGTTTTGGCAACTTTTAGTTTTATTGAATTTTACATTTCAATTTTTTTTTTGTCTGTATATGAATTAATGTAAATTTTTAAATTGTTATATTGGTTTTTCATTTAAACAAAAAATGCTTCATTTAAAGAAAAAATATCTCTCCATATTAATTTTACATTCCTGTCGATTATGAATTAAGTTTAAGTATTGCATCTCCTTCCAGTTTATTATATGAAAAATGAAATACTAAACCACAACATAACCGAAATTTTTTAAATGGAAACAATAATTTAAATGATACGCTTTAAATAGTTGTTTCTTGAACTATAAATCGTTTTGTGTTTGTTTTCTAATTATAAATTTGCATTAAGAATAATGAAAATCATTAAAAATATAAAAAAAAAATTTTTGAAAAAATTCATTAATTTGCATTAACCAAGTGAGAGTATATTTAGAATAAATACTTTAATCTGATTAAGACATTTTCTAAACTGTAAGATTAAACAGATTAATTCTAATGAGAATTAGTTCTCATTAGAGTTTTTAAATAAATAATCTGTCATCTAACTATAGTAATTTTATTTGAATATCTTAATTAAAGCTTTTCTCTTTTTAATAAAAATAAGTACAATAAAAGTTTTATTAATAATTATTCTATCCCATATTTTATATATTTAATTTTATAATTCAAATATTTTGATTTGATTTTATTCTACACAATAGTTAATAAAATAAGTTTGTTCAGAGAATATTAAATGAAACTTTTATTAATTGTCTGTATAGAATACTATTTTATTTTAGAAAATTTTTGCACTTAAAAAATACAGTAATTAGATGAAAATATCTAGGCTACTTTTTTCGTGAAAGAATTTAGATAACCAACAGAAGTTTCTAATTGAAGTAAATTAAACTTGAGAAGAGTCGAAATTATATAAAATATTCCTACAAACATAATATTTTTTAATAAAAAAAATAAATATGCTAATACAACTTAAATATGAAAGAATAATTTATTTTATAATATAAAAACGAAGACCAGAAAAAAATGTCAAGAATGCCACCACGAAAATCGTGAATATAATAAATCATTGAAGCAATATTTTTAAACTCTTTAATGATTTGTTATATTCATTCTGATCTAATAAAACAATTTCCGTAGAATATTTAATATTTTTTTTGATTTATACTACTTAATAAAGCATATGCTATGTTATTTAGAACATGTAGACCAGTGTTTCCCAAACTATGTTCCGCGGAAGATCTATCTATAAGTGTTCTGTAAAAAATTATGAAAATTAATATAAGTCTCATATGATTTAATCAAAATATTGTGCCAAGTTGAAACTGGAGTCTCTAGTTTATTTTACATAATTACAATTTGATAAAAAAATGTTTGTTATGTCTAATTTATTTGTTTATTAATATCTACCTATAGGCCTATACTACTATAAAATAACCAAAATGTTCGGTAAAAACTTCAGGATTTGTGAAGTGTTCCGTCATAGAAAAAGTTTGGGAAACGTTGATGTAGACAATAAATCTTAAATAGCTTTTGTAATAAGAGATACGTGATATAGATTAAACTTCAGTATAAATCTAAATATCATGCTATATTCAAATATTTTTACTAAAAAAATATTTTATTATAAGTTTCTATAATATTTCCATCAAACAATTTAAAAACAGTGAAACTAATATTTATTCCATTTTCGATTTTATTTAATAAGCTTAAACGTTATCACTAAAACAAAATAAAAAAAATTATTTCACTAATTATTTCACTTGATAAATTGATTAACTCTTCGTATGAATGTATATATGATTAGTAGAAATAATAATTGAAGTTCATATCATCTAATTTTATCGTTTGCGAGAATCGGTTTTTTTACATTCCTGAGAGAAATCAAAACGCGGTCCAATCTCTCAATATTTGTAACGATAAAATATTTTATTAATGTATAATTATTAATCTTTATAGGTTTGCTAGCAAATAGTGTCCTGCGTTTCTCTGGCATAGTGTGAAACATATATAGTAGACTATATTAGGAAAAATTTGGTTTTGATTATTTGCATGTTGATTTCTTCTACAGTTTCAGTCGTGCAGTTGTTCTTTAATACAACCTTCATAATTTTCAGAAAGTTTACGAAGTTATGAATCAATATGTGTTTCCGTTCTTCGATTTGAAAAAAAATTTACTTGAAGGAACATTGAAATTCGTATTTCTGTGATATTGTTTACTATAGCTATCGAAAATTAATAATTTTAGTGTTCTTCATAGTATTGTTCCCAGGAATTTTTTTTTAATTGAAAATTATTTCATGCATTGATTTCATTTGCTATTTCAAACTTTATGTTTATTGAAATGTTATATCATCATCAGACTAATTGAATTACAATTGGTAGAAATCATTTGTTCTTTCTAAATTTATTAAAGTCGCGAGATCATTTATCAATATTATGTCACGATGACGTCATCGGTGTGCTTACGTGACGGCATTGAGATATGATGCCATCTATTTGTTACGTTCAAGCGCACCCGGGTTTTGCTCGCTGAATTTCAGTTTATTTTACAATTCTTATTCCATTGTGATATCGAACATCCTGATTATTTATTAATAATAGGAAACAAGAACTTAAAACAATAAAAATGAATTTATATGTTAGATTAGTGTGAATTAAGCCACCGAATCACAAGGTATACTTTTATCGTTAGTCACTTTTAAAACGCACCACAGGTTGGCCAATACCCATAATGTGGTTTACTGAAAGATTAAAAGATGGTGTTCAATGGAACGTCCCAGACCCCATGAATTTATAAACTTTATGTATAAGATACAAATACAGAAGTATACTTAAATAAGTAAATAAAAGAGCACTAAAATAGCAAGAATAAGTTTTTAATTGGTATAACGTTTTCGGGCAATAATTGCCCCTCTTCAGTACACAATAAGCATAAAGTTTAAACGGAACATTCCAGAATAGTTAAACGTTATTCTATTAACGTTTAACTATTCTTCTAACTATTCTACGAGGGGCAATTATGGCCTGAAAACGTTATACCAATTAAAAACTTATTCTTGCTATTTAGTGCTCTTTTATTTACTTATTTAAGAATCTAAGCAAGTACTTTACTTTATTATAGAAGTATACTTTTTCCATATAATTCATTTATTATAGCTTTTAGAATCAATTGTTTTACTACGATGACTCCACATCATCACGGAATGATGTCATCTAAACATTATGTCACTGTTGTTATATAACAACGGTGTTTGGTGACACAATCCATTGTTGCGTCATCGTGACGTAACACCGATGCGACTGTGACATTATCCCGAATTTAGACATGATTCAAGGATTTAAATCAGAGGTTCTTAATCTTTTGATGACTCCAGATGGATTATCCAATATGGCCCCATATCCCCTTCACTTCACAAAAATGAGAAATGACAAATATACGAACAGCTACAACTATTTTCAATATTTTAAAATAAATACCAGTATCCAAAGATCGAGTCCCATACCCCAGCATTTGGTTCCCATATCTCCAAGGCATATGGATACACCGGTTAAGAATCCCTGATTTAAATGAAGGCATTTTCGTGATTGAACACGACCCAGGGTAGCCAGGGACCGCACGATCGAGAGAAGTTTCTATGCAAAGTTTGGTCCTGAGGAGTCAAACAGACAAACATTGCACTTTATATCTATATAAATTCATCATTATGACTGATAAGGAAAAATTTCGACTATTAGAAACATAAAAATTTGCATAAAATTCGAAAAGAAGCAATGCACTGATAAATTTGTAGAATTTCGTTGCAAGATTGGGAGATATAAATCCAATCTAATCTTTAAACTGCACATTATTTTCATTCAACTCACAAAAATTATATTAGCTTATCAAATAAGATATTTTAAGACTTGTCTTTGATATATAGGATTGCAAAATTATACTTACTGGTTAGAAACATAACTGGTGAATTAAATCAAGGAGCTTTCTTAAAGCAACACAATCAAAAATGTTTAAAGTTTTCTACTTTTGATAGCAGCTTTATCTGGTGATTCAATATTTCCTTAGGCAGGCATCTCATCAATTCCAAAAAGTTTTAAATCTGTTAAACTATTCTTTTAAGAAATTAAACCCTAAAGAATTTTTCTATTCGTTATAGTAACAAATATCTATCGAAAATTCTCCACATAAATTCATTTTTTGTTTAATATTACTTTATTATTTAACAAGCAATAACAGTAATTCTAATTTATTATTAATAAGAAAAGATTACAGGTATTATGATTGATAAATGACGAGAAAAATAAAGTTACTTATTGTAATAAAAAAATCAAAAATTTATCTAATTAAGCAAGAGTTCATAAATATTTCAATATATAATTATTATATGCATTTGGCATGCAAGAAAGGTTATTTAATTTTAATATATTGATCTAATTTAATAAATTATATTATAAAAATATTTTTGTGTCCGTAACTATTTTAATTATCAGTATTTATGAACAAATAAATTAACAATTTTAGAACAAAAACATTTAATAGTTGGCCTGATATATTATTTCCAATTTTTTCCTCATAATTCGAAACGTTCAGTTTATGATTTCTTTGCAAGTTTGGTAAATATAACAGCTTTCTCGTTATAATTTCTAAATTTAAAAACTAATATTTGTCCATTTTATTAGGTTTATTCATTAGATTGTTATTTTCGTCAAACTTGGTGGGATAAACGCCTTACTTTTTCAAACGAGACATTTACCGTCCTTTCAATGGATTGGAAATTTCTTCAGAAAATTTGGACTCCAGATACATTCTTCCTTAATGGAAAAGGTTCTTATTTACACAAGGTGTCAGCACCGAATAAATTCATAAGAATAGCTTCGGATGGAAAAATGCAATATTCCATGAGGTTAATCTTTATAACTTAACATGTATTTATAACTTATGACTGCTATTTAACATATTTTAATCCTTATAAATAGGTTAACGGTTAAAGCGAGTTGTCCTATGCATCTTAGAAAATATCCTTTGGATATCCAAGCTTGTCCGTTAGAAATTGGTAGTTGTAAGTATAAAATTTTTATTTCTTTGCCAATTAAATATGTTAATTTGTATAATATGAATTTGACTAGTATATATTTTAAAAAAGAAAATCCGCGATTTGGTTCGACATGTAGACGATTAATGACTTTTGAATTAAATATTGAACGAGTGTATAAAATTAGAAATTTAACAAATGGTATTTTCAGAACATCGCAAGATTATTACTAATTTTTATTTGATTAATCAAATTGTTCATCTTTTATCTAAATTAGCCATAATTTGAGGTGATGTTGAATTAGTTGCTGTCAAATTTCGTTATTAAATTACTTCTCTGTAACGAAAGACTTTGAAAACTTCTGTTGTCTGTTAAATTCATTTTTTCCATCTTTTATTCATTTAATGAAGATTTTATTTTATTAATTCAAGAAAGCTGTTTTATAAAAACTATTTTAATTAATTTCTACGGATACATTTTTATTTATTTGTTATAATTTTCAAAATTTTAAAATGATTCGTGATTAAAAAGAATTTTTTTAAAATTCTCTTGCTTTGCGATTTTAAATCGAAAGCAATTATAATTGCACTTCTTAGAGATTCCAAAAATCGATCGAACACAATCCTCATTTATTTTTAGTTCATCAACATTTTAAGAGGATATGGAGATGATCAACGTCAAAGTCGACACGAAAAGATCGACTAGACTTTTCAACTTATTCTGTATCTTCATAATTAATAAGATAGACCATGTTGGGCGGTAATATCATCTGACCTCTTCTCCAGACCATTTCCTTGTACCAATGACTCTTTAACCTTTTTAAAAAAAAAGTTCGTCTGAATAAGTTATAAATGCGGGCACTTTGAATATTCCAAACATTATTAATTTAAGCTAACTTAAAATTAGATTTTTATATAATAAGAATGATGGAGTAGTTTTAGAATTGGGTTTGGTTTGTTATAATATTTGATAAATTCTTCTAGAGAGTTCTTTTTTCTTCTGAACATTAATGCGATTACTATCAAGATTAAAACCATAATTTATACTTAATCAACAGATGGTAAATTGTTGCTGAATTTGACTAGTTTAAATTATATATTTAATTCATTTTCTTTAAGTAATCTGTTATGAGCTATTAAGTATCATATTTTATTCTAATAGTCGCTTATACATCGAGAGACGTAATTTATGAATGGAAGAAAACGAAACCTGGTAAAATAGCTGTTAACTTAGCTCCCGATGTCACTTCTTCTCAATATGATTTTCTGAATATTACCATGTCAAATTTTACTATTACGGGACCTGCTGGAGGTAATAATAAAAATCTATCGCTTGAAAGGTATATAAAGTCTACTTATCGATAATTTTAACAATTTGCAATTTATTTATTCTTGCAGGTATCAGTTCTGCTTTAAAAGTCAGATTTATGCTTAGGCGACGACGTGGATACTTCATATTGCAGATATATGCTCCAAGTGCAATGATTGTAGGAGCTTCTTGGGTTTCTTTCTGGATTAACCCGACAGATGCTGCAGGGAGAGTAGCTGTTGGTAAACATTTCTCTTTGTATAATTGTGCTTATTTATGACATTTATTCAAAATAAAGAGGATTATAATATTAATTATATTCATATAAATCAAAGTAATAATGAGATAAACTTATTAAGCATATTTTACCTTAAAGCAATGATTTATAAATACAAATTATAGCTAATTTTAAATTTAGGTTTTCAACAATACCGTGATTTCTAATCAGTTATGAATAAAAATTTTTATTGATTTTTTAAATATATTTTTGTTAAAATTTCACAATAAATTCAATCTATATTTCAAAGATATTCTTTATATAGACTTGTTTCTAATAAACATAAATTTTTAATTATAAATATTATATTGAAATTTTATCATTTTGATTGTGTTTAATGTTTAAGTAAGTCTTAAATAAAATTATAGCAAAAGTTTCTAACAACGGCTACTGTATTTTAATAATTTGAACATTTTATTGAAAAATATAATAAGAAAACGATAAAAAGTTCCGTTTGGATTTTTTTATATGCAAAAGTTTCCTTATTCTCTGAACTAAATGAATTCTGAAGTGTGCTGTTTAAAAAATATTCAAAAACTAATCTTTAATATTTCATTTTCTACTTTTTTTTAAACTTTACAAGTTATTTCAAATATTCTTTATAAAATTTCATTTTATGACACTATTTTATTTTTTTATTTATGTACCATATCTTTCATTCATTCTAAACTTATAACTAAACTATCTATTTTTAACAAGCAAGACCAATCTTAAACAATGTCTAAGAAAAAAATATTTGTCCTGTGACCAATTTAATATCTAGCTTAACAATGTTTTTGGCAATTTATTTATTTATTTTTTTATAGTTGTCTTTTTGAGGCAAATGAAACACGCTTCATTGAAAAATATCACTGATCTATACAAGATACAGATTTAATTTTAATTCTATTTTCTCAATAATATTCTACGAGAATCTTCTATTTAGTATCCCTTTTATGCGATAAGCAAATACTGTAATTTGATTTATCTGTTTAACTGTAATTGCTTTAAAATTTGTTTAATATAAAATGTAAATCTCATAATTAAACATGAGGTCAGATTATAATTTAATCCATTAATTGTCTCCTTTTAAGGATGATGTAATCAGCAAATAAAAAAATAAGATTAATATAAATAATATTCTTCGAAATCTTACAAATTATAAATTTTAAAACCCTATAAATATTTGATATCTTACAAATAGGAAACTATAAAAGTTAGCAATCTATTTTTTGTAAGCTATAAATAAGCCGATTTTTAAAATTACTACCGCAATGATAGTTATATTAATGTTTTTCTTTATTTATAGGTGCTATGACTGTGCTTACTTTGGTTACAATGGGTTTTGGTGGTAAGAGTGCTTTGCCCAGAGTAGCTTATGCTACAGCAATGGATTGGTTTGTGGTCATGTGCTTCACTTTCGTGTTCGCTGCTATGGTAGAATATGCCTGTGTTAATCTAACCGATCGCTATCAGCTACGTAAAGCAGCCAAAGCAGCCTCACAAAAGAAAATTATAGAAAATCAAGAAGACACCGAAAATAAAGTAAAACAGAAAAAAAATTCTAATAATTTTAGAACAGAAAAATATCACAAATTTTCTTATTTTATTTATCTCATTATTTTATTTTTATTTTCAGGAGAAAGAAAGCGACAAAGAAATCAAAGAAGAAGAAACGATTGAATTAAATATAGAGGAAGAAGAGAAAGAAACAAGACATGTGTTGCTTCCTAAATGGAGGAAAAGAAAATTGAAGAGAAGAAAAACCGAAAACTATAGAGTCATTCCACAATCTGTGATTCAATCGCCATCAACAGCTGCCTATCGGATCGACAGATATGCTAGAATTGCCTTTCCTTCTTTTTTCACTTTCTTCAATGTGATATATTGGACGTTATATCTCCATTTTATAGACGATCAAATAGCGGAAGATTAATAATAATATAATTCCGAATGGAATATTCTTTCAATTAAAATCTAGTCCAATTATGTTAACTATTTAATTAAGAAAATGCACATTTTATAGCGCGCAAGAGCTTCATATACAAAAATAAATTCTAATTTTTCAGAATAGATAGAATTACGAATAAACAAAAATGCAAATAAATAATAACGTCGTCCAAGATAAGTTATAGCTTACTTCAAACATGTTTAGTTAGCATTGTTTATAAAATAATGATTGTTTAAAAAACAAATAAGAAAAATCCGAAAACATTTTAGGAAAGTAAAGTTATTTGTTTAACTTATTTTACAGACATTTTTTTATAATTGTTAATGTCACTGTAAATTCATATATAACAAGCTGCTTAAAAACATAACATTCATGTGTATAAATAAAAAAAATTAGGGACCAAAATATCTTTAAAATGATGTTTAATCAGACAATCTCTACTAATGCCTTTTAGAATGGTAAAATATGCAATTATAGAATGTTATCGTCACAATAACTGCTAAAATTACAAAATTTCTTTATTGTGCCGTATTTTTAAAACTTTGTACATAGAGAAAAAATAATCATGTATGAAAATTTCTATCGAATTTCGCTGCTAGTTGATACTTGACAATTTCCTTCACGATGCCAATTCATCAATCATCTGAAAGCAATAACAGATATAAAATTTCTCCAAAATTATGTTCTATTTTACTATTATATATTATACTGTACTGTTATAATGCCTATCGATATGTAGATTGTTATGTTTTATTACTTTTAAATAAAATTATTTTAGTATAATCACGTGATTTTTTTAATTATTTATATTTTTAAGAGTAAAAACAAAAATTACAATCGATATTTTTTCTACAAAATATTTTTTATTCTATTCACCAGATGGCACGACGATCCTTTGAAGTGTTTATCACATGACCTATAAATAGCAATTTCGACGATTTACATAAATTTTAAACTGCAGATAAAAATCGTTAGATTTAAGAAGTAGAAGAAGAAAAAAATTGTTTATATATTCAAATTTTATAAATATTGTTTAGAGAAAAAATTTGATATTTTTACTCGTAGAAAATTTGCATCACTATCAAAGAAAATATTTTATCACTTTATATGTAGTAGAATGTAAAAAATTCTATATCTCCGTCAAAGCAAAGCATTTAATATCCGAATCAGAATAAAGAAAATACCATAAAAGCAAGTTTTATAACTGAGGATGTGATAAATTTTATAACGTGAATCCATAAATATAATTATTTTTCAGAAATAAATATGGTAAAAATATATATATTTAAACTATCTAAAATTATTTTTGTTATAAAACAATAATTATTAATACTTTAGATTCGTAATGCATTGAAAAATGTGATCGAAATGCTTTTAATTTGAATTCTCTGTTCCACAGATATTTCTCAAAAGATGTTTGACAAAGCTAGTTCTTTTGAATTAAATTGAATCATTGCAATTGAATTCAATCGAAAATTTCAATATTAAAACTCTGGAGAGGATCGAAGTTTTTCTTCCTCTTCAGCTTTCCTGTTACATTTTATAGGAACAAATCCTCTAAAAAGTGAAGAATGTTATAACGAAAATATGTTAATCACGTTTTGACCAATATTTAATGTATAACTTCTCGAATTTAATATTTATTTATTTATTTTTTATTAAACATCTTATACGATATTCATTATTAAATAATTAGAAATTATTTTATTCAATTTAATATTTCTTATTTTTTTATTCGTATTATTTAAATTATTCAATTTATTCAAATAATATTTTTTAACTCTAATAATAATAATAGATGCTGGTATTAAAAGAAAATATTGTTTGAATACTTTCAGCAAAACTTAATTAATATGAAGGTATTTAAGACTTATATGCATTATGTATATTTAATAATAAATTAACAAACGTGAAGAATCAAGAAAGATTTTAAATTGATTGATACTAAAAGAAAGCAAATATTAGAATATATTGAATATGCAATAAATTTTAGATAAACAGAGTAAAGGAATTTCATTTAATAGTTCTTATCTCTCATTATGTTATCAAAGATGGACAACAAAGGTGATGCAATTAAGATTATTAATGATTGATAAATAAAGTTACTCCTTCCAAAATAAAATATAATTAGTTAAGATTTAATCATATTATAATTAAATATCTAAATCAATTTTTTTCTGATAGCATTTAATGCACCAATTATAGATTTAAAAAAATTATTTGAAATGCCAATTATTATTGAGTTAACTAATAATTGAAAGGACTTTATTATAAAGTACTGTACTGATAAATTTAACAGTTAGTTCAAACTTAGAATTATATTTTTAGTTCGTTCAGTTGTTCTGTAAAATAATTATTCTTATTTTTACGGTATTAATATACAGAGTTTATCAAATTAAAAATGAGTTATTTTCTATAATCGTTTATAATAATATATTCTCAAAATTTTTTGTAATCTTTTTTTTAAAAAAAAAAAAAAGTGTATGCAACATAAATTCTCCAATCTGTTCTGTTATTTATTAATTTTAAATCTTGTGACGTCTTATGCATTTTTATAAAATTAATCCTACACAAGAATGTATTCTTTTTTTTTTTTTAAAAAAAAAAGTGTATGCAACCTAAATTATCCAATCTGTTCTGTTATTTATTAATTTTAAATCTTGTGACTTCTTATGCATTTTTATAAAATTAATCCTACACTAGAATGTATTCTATATATTTCATTTTGAAATCAAAAATTATCGATTATACTTATCTTTAATAGTGAATTTTATCAAGAGATATTATCTATAACCTTCTCTTTTTTAAATAAATACTATTATTATCAATTCTTTTTGTTTTGTTCCGTGGCCCACCATAAATTTTTCTATACGGCCCCCTACAAAAAAAAATTTGCCCACCCCTGATCTATAACTTATGTAATAGTTTTTGGTTACATAAGTTATAGATAATTTCTTCCCATACCTAGTTATAGATAATTTCTTCCCATACCTAGTTATAGATAATTTCTTTCTTTCTACTCATTAAATTAATTGTAATTATTTAAAAAACAGAGAACCAGAGAAGACTGATTTTATATGATTTTCATATAAAATTTTAAAATTGATTCATTAATAACAATTTAAACATTTTTTTTTTTTCCATCATTTTCACTTTAAGCGTATCGGAAAAATGTTGATGAAAGTTTTAAACCGATTTCGATAGTTTATCAGGAATTCAAGATACCTTAATTAGATCGAAACCGTTCTGGAGAAAAAAAAAATTCACGTCACATAGCAAATACAAAATTTTCTAAACTTTGAAACAACATTTGAGATCGTGTGTAGATTTTGAAAAAAAAAATCAATCCCATAAAAGAAAACATCATACGTTCTTATAACTATGATAAAATAGACCGAAAAAGAAAGAAATTCTGTATTTTTATAAGTATATTTATAAACATCTCTTACCAAATTTTTTCGTTTATTTTAAAATTAGAATCATCAATAAAATATTCTACTTAATATTACTTAATTAAATTATAGAATATCAATAAACTGCATATAATTGATAATTAAAATTCGATATTGAAAAGTTACCATTGAAAGTATAGGAAGTGTCCCATCTGTATTAGTAATCTGTGGGAACATTAGCGCGGTCTATCCAGTACGCGTAATAATTGACCGATTTCGACTCCGGCTCTATTTTCCCAGCATTCCAATGTTATTTCCAACATGGCTGCCGACAAACTTTAACGGTCTGTGGGTACTATAAAAATATATTAGTTTTTTTTTGGATGCGTAACGCTAAACTCGCTCCGAGATAATCCTTACTGTCGAGGAAGACTCGTACCAGAAAATTCATCCGGTATATGGTCAAATTTATTCGCCATGGTAGTTCGTAGTTCGGTTTTGACCAAATTCAGAATATAGGCATAGCGCAGTTCACTTAAAATCAACTAAAAATTTTGGCCCAATTGGGCTAAAATTAAAAGGTGTAGAAGACAATGTTTTCTTCTCTAGAAATGTCTCTATAGGTCGCATCGTTTGACCGATTTCGAAGAAATCTTGGATGTAAATGTGATTTATGTTAATTAAACCTTTCTAAAGAAGCGCGGCGCAATAGGACCAAAATGAATAAAGTAGGAAGCTTGTTTATCACTAACTCTGTAATTTCTCGTCTCGTTCGACCGATATCGATGAAATTTGGGAAGTAGGTATTTCTTAGATTACTCGAGAATGCCGCGATAATTCGACTCGATATAAATGTCCTTCTAATTAAATAATTATCATCATCTAAAAAATAAATGATATCCCATCAAAAAATCTCGTACGTAAAAAAATAAGCCGAGTACAGTATTACCGAAACAGGATATCTGTGAAAATTTAAATGCGGTTATTTTGGTCGATGTTATCGTATTAGTTTCTTAAATCGTGCAACAAGTCGCATCTAAATTGCAACAAATTTAGATGCGACTACTTGTTTGACGATAACTCGCCACTACTTTGTTTTAAATACAAATCTAATTCAAAAGCTATTAAATAATTGACGGATGTAAAAGACGAACATTTTAAACACTCTTTTCACCCTACAAAAACTATATATGTAAAGAATCGAGTAATAATATTTATATATTTATTAACATATTTATACAGTATATGTTTATTGTTGGAATAACGAAATTATTGAATGAATTCGTAATGGAAATGATATAAGTACATTCGGTATATGGAAACACCACATTTGTATTATACCAGATCCGATTTCATTACTCCAGCGGATCGGCTTTAATATAAAGTTATTTGTCGATACTATAATTATATCATTTTTTTCCGAGCCGCTACTTACGTTTAATGGAGGAGACTGTACCTAAGTCGATTCAGTAATATCTATCGTGTTTCCACATCTTCAAATTGGATGGCCAGTGAAATCTTCAAATTGGGCATCGTTTTAAATGGAAGATCGAGCTTTACCAAGAATATCTTTAAACTTTTGTTTTTGTTTGACCCACGGATGATTTACCACGCGCGTATACATACAGTTAGCGTTAAAATAAAAAAAAAAAATGTGAAGAAACGTTCGACAGCGTGTAGGAAAAGACCTAATGGACCGATTTGGAGGCAATTTTTTAGAAAGTGCACCGAAAACTCCACTTTTTTATTTATATTTTTGGCTATAATAATTCCTTTAGAAATTTGCATACAATTGTAAGATTTGTGTGTAACGCTTTATTTAAAGCGGGGCGGTCCGACCGGTAGCCCGGCGCTGCAACGACATAAAATCGTAAACTTCTTTAAAACATCGAGAATTTTATGTAGTGTACTTTTTTATTTTTTGAAATTCGCGCGGAGTTGTGACACTTTTTAATAAAAAGTATAACGACGTCATATATTCCAGTAATAAAGAAAAAGAAATTCGCTTCATTTTTATACTAGAAACTAATCAAGTTTTTATTATTTAAATATCTATCCGCATTCCATATTTCTATTTTATTATTTCGGCTTCTCGATGATTTTAAAAAATTCCGAAGTCAAAGATGGTTAGGCTACCACATTTTGCTTATTGGCCATGTTGGATATGGTACATTATTTACTAACTTTTCCGATTAATGGTTAGAATTAGTATATTTTACTCGTGGCCTCAGACTATTCTTTTTCTTTAAATGTGGCCGAGGAAGCCAAAAGATTAGACACCCCCGATTTAAACCCTTAAGTCGGCCCAGTGGAAACGCTTCGACTTTCCACTCTGGAGGACCCGGGTCCATACCTCGAAAATATTTATGGCGGGGTCCGGGCCCGGCTCCACCATCTGGCTGACCCCTCCGGCGGGGTGGTTTCGCCCCATCACTTAGTATTCTATACGAATGGAAAAGTGGCGTCATCTGTTGACAAAAGCCTAGAGGGGGCGGTCCGTCTCGTGCACCGAGCCGAATGGGGGCCGAGAGCGTGGAATACCATTACTATTCACCAGATATTTGCATAAAAATTTTTGTGTAATTTTCGGTTCTTAATATATATTTAAGAAAATGTGTGTCGAAAGTTAAAATAGATGTGTTTTTTTGGAGAGGGCCAAAAAACGCCGTCCCGGATACCAAAGATTCCGGGTACGCCACTGGTCGAAGTCTAAAATATTCGGGAAGTACTTTTTAGAATGTTCTACCAACGTTTTATCCGCTAATGCAAATTTTATGAGGATGTCTTAAACCAACGTCGAGATATTCGGATAAATGTGAAAATTTTTTCAATTTTCAATGGTCCGTGGGTATAACTTAGCGATAAGATCCTATAAGCGATACTCGAAATTCTATTATACAATATTTTTTGTCGCATTCTTCTAGCTAAAATAGTTGGCGAGAAATTTACATAAATGTAGTTATTTTTAATTATTTCACCGTTCTTTAATATTTAAGCTACCACCAATAATATCAAAAAAGAAAAAAGTGATATTTAAAACAGTCAAACCTGTGTTTTTATGCGGTCCTTTTCTGTGCGGTTTTTTTTGTGCGATTGTTTTGTGCGGCAGATTAAAAAAATTCCATCAAATGCGTATTATGAATAAAAGTTAATTTAAAAATGAAATTTAAAAAGAAAACAACAGAAAGTTGTCAAAATAACTTGCAAATTAAAAAGAATCCAACACATGACCCACTCGATATTACTGTTCTTGTACACACTGCGCCAACTATAAAAAAAACTCCGTCTCAACCTCAACAGATAGTGACGTTAGAAAAGACGTCATTAACCGGCGAAGTGCTAAAAATGTATTACTCCGCTGCCGGCGTTGGCCATGACGTCTGATCGGTCAGCTGTGGATGTTCTTTTCACATTTATATCTATATTTATATTTTATATAATTTACAATAATTCATTGCTTGAATAATAGAAAAATAAACACAACCATAATTATCTGTTTTTAATTTTTTTTTATTCAATTTGCTATTAAAGCAAAATTCTCAGTTTCAGGAATATTTTTAAGTTATACTTAACTATTATATATACAGTATGATAAACGATTTGGCTCCCTTTATCAAAATATATAGCCCTAAAAAGGGCTGTTTTATTGTTTGAAATTGTTCCGAACGTTTACAGCAAATTTTCGACATCAGATAAATCCGTGTCAGATTCAGTTGACTCGGCAGTATTAATTATCACGGGTGGTACATCTTCATCAAGTAGGCCGTCAAGAATCCAAAATTTCTCTTCTATTTTCTTAACATAGTCAATGCAATCGCTCCACGATTTAGGTGTAATAGTGTTAATTGCTTCCTCTAAAAGTATTTTCACGTCTGACAATTTCCAGGTAGTGTTTCGACGTGCCACATAGCCTTTCATTTGACTCCATATAAGCTCGATTGGGTTTAGTTCACAATGATAAGGAGGAAGCCGCAGTACGGTATGACCAGCTTCGGCCGCTAATTTATCGATGCGATAGCTATTAAATCTGCTCCTTTGATTGTTAACAATTTCCATTAATTCCGATTTTAACATATCTGGCTGCCAATCAATACATTTTGCATTCAACCAGGCTTGTATATCTGACTTTGTCCATGACTTGGTAGGGAGTTTTTCTTCCTTAACCGAATGATACGGCGCATTATCTAAAACTATAACGCTATTAGGATTTAATTTAGGAAGAAACTCTTTAAACCACTTTTCGAAATAGTCACCATTCATTTCTTCGTGGTAATCGATCGTCTTTTTTGATTTAAATACACGACCAACACCATTCACAAAACCATTAATGCTTCCAGCATGTAAAATAATCAGACGCTCGCCTGCTCCACTTGGATTTTTTACACCTGTCGAAAGACCCTTCATAAATGCATCTCGAGTAGATTGTATAGTTTTATCTTGCCAAACATTATTTAAACACTGACTAGCGTTACACCAGGTCTCATCCAAATAGTAAATAGATCTATTTTCTCTACGAAATGATCTGATTTTTCGAAGATATTTATGCCGCCATGAAATAATGTCATCACGTTCTATTAGTAGGGAATTACGAGCTCGTTTTTCAAACCTAAATCCGAGATCACGGAGTAAACGATGTATTGTGGCTCGTGATATCGTCGGCAAACTGTCGTCGTTATTTACATCGGTTAGCAACTGTTTTAAAGTTGGACATTCGTTACAAAAAAAGTAATCATGTACCTTTCTACGGATTGCAGTCTTTTCAAAATCGTCGTATTTGGTTAAACGATCAGTTATTCCAATTTGAGAATGCGATTTCTTCGGCGTTGACAGTTTTCCTTTTATCTTCAATTCCCTCCTTGCTCTGAAGATCGACGCTACAGAAACACCAGTTAGATCTGCTACCATATCCGTTATGACAGTAATTGGTTTATCTGGATTTTGCTCTAATAATTTGCTGTAAACGTTCAGAACAATTTGTTTACTTTGACTATGAAGACACTTTCCTCTCACGTTATTTCTCGCGTTCGAACAAGAAGCCATTTTAGCAAATACGGTAATCTCGTTAACAGACGATCGCTAGATCTATATTTCTATCCGGTGATTGTCACCAGTACATTACTGAAATTATTTACAACTATAAAAAAGTATTAAAAACTACGTACTTGATTTGAAATTAAAACCTATTGTAAAGAAAATAATTCTGCGATTTATTTTTGAAGCGGATAGTTACAACCGAAGATCGCGTGACGTCACTATCAGTTGAGAGTGAGACGGAGTATAGTAACAGTAGTTGATAACCGTCCTATGATTAACGTACTAAAAAAAATATATACTGTACTTCTTGAATGAAAAATGTTCCTGTGTAAATTCAATTTTTCCTTGTTTGGATAACCAATGTCTAGCTACATCATGAGGTTTTTGAGGTTTTGAATTACATATTTTCTATGTGGGACTTTTTATACGCGGTCCCTATTTACCGCATAAAAAATTTATTTTTATGTGTGTTGCAAACGATATATTTTATAGCTGCTTACGAAGTTTCAGGATATTTTCTTTTATGCGGTCCCTATCCCCCGCACAAAAACAGGTTTGATTGTAATCCCTTTCCCTTTTATATCTAAGAATATGAACTGTTAGAGTGGGATAGGCCGAGGGGATCAATAGCAAACTGGATGCGATAACTGCATCCAGTTTGCTATTGAATTTTTTCGTATGGAATAGGTAATGATATTTTTATTTATCTCATCCGGATCCAAATTAAAGCGTATATTTAATGAATGTTCATGGGGATACAATCTTTAAATTCACAATTTCCCCGAGTCCGTGGCAGCCGAAAAATTGGCTTTTAAAGTTAAGTTTCTGGACCAAACCTGAAAAATCCATATAGTTACGAATGAAATGAACTTCTATAATATCATATTCGATGCGTTTCTCCAAATCGGAGTTATATTTATTTCCAAAATTATTGTAATACATTTTTATATAGTTTTGATTCGATCATCATAAATGATCCACTATAATTCGATGACGTTTTCGATTTATCGCTGTAATTTTCGATAAATTCGAAACAAGTATGTCCGGTTTCACCAACCTTCGTTAAAATAGATCCTAACGTTCCGCTAACTAACATCCACTTAAGGAATTAACATGCCGTTAAAAATTTACATTTCACCAACATTTGTCAAAGCTTTCTACCGATCCGTTAGTTAACGAGTTTTGTACTATTGTGTCGAAGGATATGATTGGTTTCTCGTGTCTTTCGTCATTCTTATTTCTTCTAAATTGACAAATTTTAAAGTTAGTTTATGTTAGTGCTCGTTTAACTAGTGGCGTGCTTGCAATTCTTCAAATTGTCTTTGGTTTT